>SNQJ01S0002021.1:0-21367 GCA_010110895.2 Picea sitchensis | reverse complement strand
ATTTCTTGTTTAATTTTTGTTCATACCTTTACTATTTTCTTTCTAACCTTTTGCATTGCAGCTGTCATGCCTATCAGAGCCCAAGTAGGCATGTAAGTGCTCGCTTTTTGCTCACTCATTGACGAAAAGAGCACGAACACAAGGTATGCAAAGTCATTGTGGACAGTGGTAGCACAGATAATCTCATTTCTACAGAGATGGTAGAAAAGCTGGAGCTGAAGATGATTGAAAATCCGAGCCTATACAAAGTTTCATGGCTACAAAAAGGACATCAGGTAAATGTCACTAAACAATGTTTAATTGAATTTAAAATAGGAGGGTATAAAGATGAAATACTCTGTGATGTTATTCCTATGGATGTTTTTCATCTATTTCTAGGTAGACCATGGCAATATGACAGGAATGTGATTCATGATGGGAGGAAAAACACATACACCATAGAGAAAAATGGGAGAACTCACATGCTGTTGCCGATTAAGGACAAGGAAGTAAAACTTGAAGTAAGCAACACTGTACTTTTCATGAGTGGGAAGGAACTTCTTACAGAGGTTAATAAGAAGGAGGAACCACAATTCATTGTGGTCAGGAAGCCTAAAATTGTTTTAACTAGTACAAGGGTAGATGATTTACTAGAAGAGGTTCAAAAACTGTTGGAAGAGTTTGCTGACATAGTAGTGGATGAACTTCCTCGTTCGTTGCCACTGATCAGAAGTGTGAGTCATCATATTGATCTCATACCTAGAGCTAATTTACCAAACAAAGCAGCGTACAGATTGATGCTGCAGGAGAATGAAGAGGTCAAAAGATAGGTCCAGGATTTAATGGACAAGGGGTTGGTTAGAGAAGGATTGATTCCATGTGCTATTTCGATAGTGCTCAGTCTGAATAAAGATGGAGGCTAGAGGATGTGTACTAACTCGAGGGAAATCAACAAGATAACCATCAGGTACATATTTCCATTGCCAAGGATGGATGATTTGATGGATTGCTTGAGTGGAGCAATTTATTTTTCAAAGATTGATTTGAAAAGTGGATATCACCAGATTCATATGAGAGAAGGTGATGAATGGAAGACAACCTTCAAGACTGATCAAGGGTTATATGAATGGCTTGTTATGCTGTTTGGCTTAACGAATGCACCAAGTACTTTCATGAGGTTGATGAATGAAGTCCTGAAGGATTTCATCGGAAAATTTGTCATAGTGTATCTTGATGACATACTGATTTTCAGTAAAACAAAGGCAGAGCATTTGAAACATTTGGCTACAGTGATGCAGAGGCTACAACAAGAGAAGCTGCTGATAAATATGAAGAAATCCTCATTCATGAAGACAGAGCTCATTTATTTGGGTTTTGTTATTTCTACAGATAAATTGAGGATGGATCCAGATAAGGTGGAGGTAATTAAGAATTGGCCATCACTGAAGAGTATATTTGAGGTGAGAAGTTTTCATGGATTGGCTGGTTTCTACCGGAAGTTCATCAGGAATTTCAGTGGAATTATTGCACCAATGATGGACATAGTGAAAAAGAGACAGAAGTCTTTTCACTGGACAGAAGAGGTTGAGAAAATTTTTAATTTGCTGAAAAGGAAAATCACGGAACAACCAATTTTGGTGTTACATGATTTCAAAAAGACATTTCAAGTAAAATGTGATGCAAGTGGATTTGCAATAGGGGCAGTCTTGAGCCAAGAAGACAAGTCGATAGCATACTTCAATGAGAAGCTAAATGAAGCGAAAGTGAAATACTCCACGTATGACAAGGAGTTCTATGCTATTATCTAGGCATTAAAGAAATGGAGACACTACTTAATCCTGAAGGAGTTTGTCTTATACAATGACAATCATGATTTGCAATTTGTGACTCAACAGGAGAAGTTGAATCAAAGACATGTTAAATGGGTTGAATACATGCAAAACTTTACTTTTGTAACTAAGCATATTTCTAGAACTGCTAACAAAGTTGTTGATGCTTTGAGCAGGAAATGTTTGCTGTTGCAGGAGTTCAGAGTCAAAACACTGGGTTTTGATGATCTCAGGGACATGTACAGAGATGATCCGGATTTTAAGGAGGCGTATGAAGCAACTAAGAATCCAATTCTCAGGGACAGAAATCAATGGACAGAATACATGATCCAGGAAGGACTACTGTTTAAGGGTAATCAACTTTGTATTCCAAAATGCTCCATGAGGGAGAATCTGTTGAAGGAGAAACACAGTGGAGGATTGGTCGGGCATTTCAATCATGACAAGACGTTCTCAAAATTAAACGAGTCATATTTTTGGCCAGGAATGAGAGTAGATGTCAAAAGATTCATGGACAGATGCAGAATTTGTCAGCATTCAAAAGGAAAGAGGCAGAATGCAGGATTTTATCAACCGTTGCCCATACCTGACAGGCCGTGGGATGCAGTAAGCATGGACTTCATATTGGGGATGCCAATAACACAAAGAGGGTTTGACTCAATCTTTGTAGTGGTAGACAGATTTTCTAAGATGAAACACTTCATACCGTGTCAGAAAACCAGTGACGCAACTCACATTGTGAATTTGTTTTTCAAATAAGTCATTCGACTTCGCGGCTTACCAAGGAGCATAGTTTCGGATCGAGACACCAAGTTCATGGGACACTTCTGGAGAACCTTATGGAAAAATATGGGAATAAACTTGTCATTCAGTTCAGCTTATCATCCTCAGACGGATGGACAGACAGAAGTTGTGAACAAAAGTTTGGGAGACTTGCTGAGGAGCTTGCTAACAGAACATCACAATCAGTGGGACAATATTCTGCCACAGGTAGAATTTTCATATAAAGACTCACTAAATAGAATCACAGGGAAAAGTCCATTCCAGATTGTTTATGGGATGCAGCCACGAGGAGTTTCAGAATTGAGAGATTTAGAACATACTGAAACTACGAGTGCTAGTGCAAAGGATTTCGCAGAAGCGATGAAGTAACTTCACAGCCAGGTGAAGGAGCGATTGCAAAACTTGAGCAAAGAGTATAGGTGCAGAGCAGATCAACAAAAGAGACAACTTCAATTTGAGGTTGGTGATTTGATTCTGGCACATCTGAGAAAGGAAAGGTTCTCGAAGGGGACATATAACAAACTAAAGATGAAGAATATCGAACCATGTAAGGTCTTGAAGAAATTTGGGGCAAATGCTTATGAGATTGAATTACCTGATGGGATCAAAATTTATCTGCTATTCAATGTCTCAAATTTGTACCCATACAAAACTGAGGAAGTAGGAACAAGTGATGAACAACCAGAGGTTCAGTGGACAAAACAGATGCCAGTTGTAGAGAAGCCACATATGGAAAGCATACTAGACAAAAGAGTTAGCAAGACGACCAGGCGAAAGGAATATTTTGAATACTTAGTCAAGTGGAAGGGACATCTAGTTGAAGATGCCAGCTGGGAAAATGAAGCAGAGATTCAGAAGCATGGAGAAATTGTACGAGAGCTCAAGGATAGGAGCCCATGAAAATTTTCAAGCGAGGGAGTATGATGCAAGAGCATAGCCAACATCAAGCGAGCGTGGGGGCAAGCACCAATGTATTTTGGTACATGATAAAATGTTTGATATGTTTTGGAGTTAAATATGCCAACCGTAAATGAAACAATTAAAACAGGGCGTACTTGTAAATTGTAATCAGACCTTGAGTGTCCCGCTCTCGTCTAAAGGACTAAGAGACATTTCTACTAGTAAATGCAAGTAGGTAGACTTGAATTCTTAGATTAGACAGTTTAGAGTGAGGAGGGAAACAGGATATAGACACCCTCATTGTATAGTTGTAAGATTATTATGAGAAGAGACCATAGGAGAGCAGAAGAAGAAAACTGTGTAGAAGAACCCATGTACAAAAGTTTTGAGATTAATATATGAAGCTTGATTTAGACTCATGGCGTTCAAATACTTTCTGTGTATGCATGATTGAATGTTATGCTCATGCTTGTTTACTCTCTGTTATGCATTTGCTTTGATGCATGAATGTATGATTTCATGTTGAATGTCTGAAATTTGAAGAGAGGGAGAGTAAGGAAATGAGTTTCAATTGTTTCTCTGTCTGATCAAGAGTTTTCCTATAAGGAGTGTAGTGAAATTGTCCGCAAGGTGTGCGTTGACAGAAGTCAGAGTTTGTCTCTGGAAGCTCAAGAGAGATAACCTTGTTCTCATTCTCACAGAGGTGCAAGTTGAGCATAGGAGCCGTGCAAGGAGTACGCAAGCTGAGCAAAGTCTCAGAGTTATAACCTGAGCGAAACTATTGAAAGCCTGTTGTCGCAGGAGTGCACAAAGTCTAAGAATTCAATACTTAGAAGTATTGAAGGATTTGCCACAAGGAGTGCGTGCAAGATTCTTTTTGAAGACTCGAGTTGTGGATAAATCTTAGAAGGGATAGAGTCTTCGAAGTCGTCGAAGAAAATCTCAAGAGGGCTAGTGCCTTGAATTATCGGGAGGGAGCGAAGCGACATTGTTTTGCTGAAAGACACGCTCCGAAAGGGAACACTTTGTTCATTTCGCAGGAATCGTCAAGGAGAAATTTGATGGTCAGAATTCTCCGTGGAGAATTCATGAATTCCCGGAATCCATCAGATCTTGCAGAGGAGCAAGGAGGATTACAGTGAGTGTGTATTTTTTTAGTTTAAGCTCAAGGGAGAATAGAGTCATAGGATCTGAGCCATCAGGGGCCGTGAGATCACTCATGAAATTTCATTTTGGGGTTTTGTGAGTTGGATAATAGAAGGCCTTGTAGCAAGATTCACGAAATCGTGAAAGGAGAAGTCCTGAAATAGCAAAGGAATCTAAGTTGTTTGCTAGAAGGAGGACATGTGTCGTGAGATCACCCATATCGAGGACTCGAACATCGAAGGTCCAAAAGAGAAGCTTTTCAACTTCGTGAGTGGTGAAGCTGCGAAGAGAATCAGGATGGTCCATATGAGAGTGGACAGGTGGCGCACTCGTCGACACGGAGGTCAAACCTTCATTGACCATTTCAGGGTTTCATGGGTTGAAGAGATAAAAGTTTAGCATTCGGATTCACGAATTCGTAAAGTATGAAATTCCAAAAGGTGGGAAGCTCCATCGTGGGACCTGCACAGACGACATGTTGAATTTTCACCATTTTGGCATATCGGAGGATAACAGGTCGAGACTTTTGTCCTGAAAGTCCCGAAGTCCTGAAACTGTGAGAGAATCACAACCATCCGTTAGGAGGAGAACAGGTGGTAGAGATATAGGGATCTCATGAACTCAGAGGTTCACAGGGTGAGAGCCCAAGGATTGGGGGCTCAAACTCACGAGTGGAAAAATTGCAAGGAGTAAAGGTAGCCATTTGATCCAGGTCACAGGAGGACCATTGGATTAGGAGCCCCATCGCATTTCACATGTTCGGGGGTTCATAGGTTGAGAGGAGTTACTTTTGATTGCAAAGGTCGTGAAGTGCCAAGATCCAAGGCACAGAGGGGATGCATGGAAGAACCTCAAGGTAGGGCCTGCATGACTGGCATGTGGACACACGTCACACATTGGAAGGAGTCAATCCTCTGCTGACCTCTCGCATTTCGGGGATTCATGAGGCAAGAGCACAAGAGTTCAACCTTTGAACTCACGAAGTGCCAAGTTGTGAGAGGCACTGGCATTTAAGACTAGTCGATGGTCACACACAAAATATGCTAACAGAGAAGGATCCGTAACCATTTCGCAATCTTAGGTATCATGGATTTGAGAAGGAAGAGTCGGGAGTCACGACTAGTGAAATCGTGAGATTTCGAGTTGTGAAAAGGACCTATGGATTGATAGAATTGAGATTCCAGCAAGGAATCCGAAAGAGCTGATCCGGCTCAAAGGGGGTTAAACAATGATCCTGTGAGTGGATCTTGGCCCGAGGACCGACAGGTCTGCATCAGATGGTTAGAATGGATAAAGATACCACACTGAAACCCATGGGGGACGTTTACCACTTTGAGGTAGTCATGGTGTAGATACCCACAAAGGCACTATATTGACTCCAGGCTAGTGTAATGCAAGAAGTACAATCCAGAGACTGTTCGAATGCCACTAAATTGAAGGTTGGTAGGGAAGTCATAGAGATTTTACAGATCACTTGTGACCAATTGACCTCAGAGAAGGAGGAGGAAAAAATAAAGCATTGACAAGCTAGAGCAGGGGATGAAAATGGTATATGACCACATTCCATATAGCATGCAAGCACGAAATAGGAGTGCAAATGAAAATATAAATATAATTACACGAATGATTGAAGGATATAGGAAGGAATTTGAGGAGCTGAAAGAAAAAAATTAATCCTACAACTCCTCCCGAGGTTCGAGATAAAAGAGAATAAAAAAACACACTCTAGATAGAGGAAATGGAAAGGGAAGCAAAGGAAGTCACATAACTGTTTGATAGAACTATGCAGATTTGGACCACTTTGGAAGAGGATGAAAAGGTCCAACAATTGGACCATGAAGAGGAGAAAATCAATGCTTCCATGTAGGAGTCGAATTAGCGACAAAAAACCATGAGCATTAACAAGCGCTTGAAGGGCATCTAGGATATGAATACCTTGCATACAGAGTTAAAGACATCGCAGACTAATATGCAAGAAAGACAAGCCCATTAGGATCCCCTCCAGGAAAAAACAACACAGATAATTGCGGAGTTGGAGGAAGAGGAGACAAGGATGGCACAAGAACATTAAAAAAATGAAACATTGCTACAAGAACATATAAAAATGCATATCGTTGAGGCACTAACAGATAAAGTTGCACAAGTGAAAGAAAAAGGGAAAGAACTATTAGAGAAGTTCCACAGCTTGAAGGCTGTACAGGGAGTGCACACCACTTAAGTGGCTCGAGAAGAGCCAGATGTAAGTGTTGGGGTCCCGTTGGAATGACGCAGACCCCTGACCCTCTATCTGAGATCCATACAGGATCGTTCTAAATTCTCCTTGAGCCAAAGCGACTCCCTTGGATCCCTATTGGAACCTCACGAATCCGATCCACAGGTCCTTCTTAAGAACTTGCCCTACTCAACTTAACACCAGGTGTGAGCCTTATGTCTCCACATGACCACAATCGGGTCTTAGCGCAAGCACCTTCACAACTTGTGAGTTTGTGAGTCGTAGACCCTCGACTCCTCTTTCTCCTAACACCAATACCTGAGATGCGCTACGGGTATGGATCCTCCTCGCTAGCGCCTCTACAAGAAACCACAGACTAGGGCCTAACTCTAGCACCCCTCGCAACTTGCAACTTCGTGAGTTGGAGTGTTGAGCCCTCATGCTCCTCCTTTGTGAATCCCTGAGACACGATAAGTCAACAATGGGTTGAATCCTTCCCAGGTGACGCGTGTCCACCACCTGTCACCCGCTTCTGTCTTTTCTGTGCACTCTATGTTTGCGCCACCTGTCAACCATGCAGTCCCCACCTAATGAACGCAACGCATGTTCACCCGAGCCCTAGGCACTCAACACTTTGTGACTTCTGCAGTCAAAGAGGAACTCTTTCAACCCCTGAACCCTCAATACACGATACCCCATGAAGGTTATGATCCAACGGTTCTCTCGTGGCTTGGATCCAATGGTCTAGATCTCCTTACCTGCTCCTCGCAACTCAAAACTTCATGAAACCAAGAAATTTGGTCTGCCCTCCAAACTCACGAACCCCAAATTCGCGAAATGATCCAACAACGTGGATTGAAATGAGATCAATGGCTCATATTGGCCATGATCAATGGTTCACACTGATTCTTGATATTAGGGTGGTGAGTTCATCCAACTCCTAACCACCTTACAACTCCACTGAATCCTATGGTCCTCACGATTTTGCGAGCTCTCCACGGAGAATTCTGACCGCTCGATTCACTACTCAATGACTTCTGCCCAACAACTGGGTGTTCTCCCTCCTAAACTTAATTTCTATGCGACGGATTTGATCTCTATCTCCCTTTGAACACTTCAAAAGTGTTATCTCTCTTGAGATTTCACTTGCAAACTCAAGCCTTCCAAAAGGGTTCCTGCTCGCACTCCTTGCAACAAACTTTCAAATAACTTTTGGTTATTTGAGTCTTCGACCCTGTGCACTCTTTGCAACAATAGTCCTTCAAATTTCCCTTTGGTTTATAAGTTCTAAAGTCTCAACTAGCCTGCACACACCTTGCATGGCTCTGTGCTTCACCTTCACTTCTGTGGGTATGAGAACAATGGTATCTCTCCTGAGATTTCTAAGATAAAACTCAGACCTTCGTCAACGCACACCTTGTGGACATTCTTTGCACTCCTTGCAGGAATTATCAGGAAGAGAAACAATTGAAACTCATTCCTCTCCTCTCTCATATTTCATACATTCAACATGAAATCATACACACAACACAACATTGAAATAAATGCATAACATAGAAACAAATCAACTGTAAACATACCATTTAACAAATGTAAACAGTAAGCATCATAACACCATGAAAGTTGAGTCAAAGCTTCATATATTAACTCAAGTGCTCCTGTACATGGGTTCTTCTCTACAACTCTCTGCTATATCTCTACAACTTATGAATCCTGAATGATCATCCAAAATTACAATGATACAAGGGTGAGGGTGTCTATATTCATTTTCCCTCCTATACTTCTAAACTGTCTAATCTATTAAACTAAATCCACCTACTTGCATTCATTACGCATAAATGCCTCTACATTCTACAGATGAGAGAAACACTCAAGATCTATTGACAATATCTAGATGTAAATGTAAGTATGCTTCCCTTAGCTATTACATTAATGTCGATTCATAAATCTCAAAACACTTCAAAATGTGCACTGGTGCTTTTCCATCTGTCTCCCACTTTTACGTTGCTTGCTTGGCTGGCTGCTTACGATGCTCCTGCATCATGGAAGAAGCATGTTGTGGGAAGAAAGTCTATTTTGGGAACATGCCTATTTTGGGGAGAAATATATGTTTTGGGAACATGTCCATTTTTGGAGAGAATGATCTATTTTTGGAGCGTGCGCAATAGGTGGCAGGAAAGAAGCATGTAGAAAAATAAGGAAAAACAACATGTAGAAGGAAAAACAATGTGACACACATGCAAATAGGCCTAACCATGTTAGGGTTAGGGTTTTTGAAAAATATTGTAATGACTATAAGCCTACAAAGTAGTATAAATAAGGACCTAGGAGGTCTAGGTTGAGGTTGGTCAATTGATCATTGAGAGTTAGTTGGTTGGGAATCCATTGATTGTAATAAGTCTTGTGGTAGAGTGAAATAAGTTAGTCTTTAAGGGTTAGGTCACAGACTAAGGATCTTGGTGTGATCTAGTCATCCTCCCAGAGGGTACTTACCCTCATTTTGATTGTAATACTAAATATGTAATGCGTGAAACACAAGATTTTACAGCAGAATAAATAAAAGAGAAGAGAAGCAATATATTTGTGGACATAGCCCGAGGAAGGGGTGAACCACGGTAAACCTTGTGTTCTATTTGATTGTTAATGGAAGATTTAATTTTATGTTAATCATTAGCTCAATGAATGGTTAAAATAGTTATAACAACATGCATGCATAAGTTTAAACATGAATTAATCATAGAAGTAGGTGAATGGTTAATGATGATGATATATGAGGAAAAGAAGCTAAGAAAAATCCCCACTCATTCCTAGGATGTAAACACGTGAGTATTGTAGTCCCCCATAAAATCTATCTTGGATGAGACTGCATTGTGCACCCTATGCACAACGTTTCCATCTAGTTCACTAGGAGGGCTGATAGTTTTGAGGGTTTTGTTGGAAACTTGTTTGATATCAGAACCTGGGTTATCCCAAGTAAGCCAACTCAAGCCTTTAATGAAGAGAAATGAGACCACATGAGGAGGGAGTGCGAGAGAGTGTGTTGTTCGAAAGAGGATCACATATGAAGATAGGTCGATGAAGAGACATGGAATTGAGAATAGGGTATCCAATGGAGATACTGGTAGTAGTGGTAGTAGGGGACAAGAAGATGAAGTACAAAACACTTGGGTGTTGAAGAATGTCACAAATTTAAAGGAAGATGAGGTGCAGAGGTAGGAGAAGAAGATGAAGAACCCCCAAGAAGAGGAGGAGAGGAATTAGCGATAATGAATGGTCTTGTGTGACTACACTTAGGAGACTATTTGGGTTCCCTCACAAGAAATGTTAGAAGAATATGGAGTTACCCCCCTTTGAACCACCCCCCTTATGCATTTGTATCCAAAAAGAAAGAATAACATACAACACGATGATTGGAGTAGAAGCCAACATAGGAGAAGAAAGGAGAGAATGCATGAGTGAAGAAGAAAGTGAAGTCAGTAATACTTCATAAGGAAGACTATCAATACCGAGATCCCCGACACTAAGAAGTCAGTCAGGAGGACATAGTCAAGATTGAGGATGGTGAATCAGAATAATACCCTGAGACTACCTATGTTCCATTGGACATGTAAGGATGATGTAGAACAACAATGGTTCACATGTGAGGTGAAATGGTCTATGAAGAGGATCACATAAGAGGCATCAAAGATTGCATAATTGGAGACCATGTTCAGGGATAGAGCCTTAAAGTGGTATGTGAAGTATAAGACCACTTCCCCAGTGGGATATGATTAAGAGAGATATGATTAAGGAATTCCAGAAGCTTAAGTCAGAATCTCAATGCATTACATAGATTAAGGAGATCAAGCAAAAACCGAGAGAAACCGTGTGCGATTATAACCAATGGTTCAATATCTTGTTTGATAGGATGGAGTTCCAAATCTAGGATGCACAACATAAAGAATATTTCATTGTGGGGTTGCTCCCCATATATGAGTCCCGATTACCCAGTAGAATGTGATTACTCAAGTAGAAGTGATGGATATTACAATGCACTTGGAGGCTACACCAAGAGGAGGAGAGACATTAACAAGTTTGGCATAGGTACATTCCCAACTTTCCAACTTGATGATGTAGTTGTAGGATATGGAAAATGATGCAGGAGCATCGCTTCACATCAGCAGCCAGCAGCCAACCACGTCAGCGCGCATGCATTCATATGCAAAAAGGGAGGTGCAGCCTCATTAGAATTTGAAATGAATGTAAATTTAATGTGCTTAGGCTGTTGAGCTAGGGAAGCCATGCCTTTGAGCAGGCATTAGATAGGATCAGCTTTAATGCCAAGGTCAGCTGAGATCTAGATCCATATGCTGGACTAGACAACCATTGAATGTAATTTAATAGAGTAGGTGAACCTAGAGGAATGAGCCCTCAGGAAAATGAGATTTGTGATCTCATTTTTAAGTAAGTTAAGTTAGAGTAAAGGGGAGAGAAGAGACGAGGAGAGCTCGAGAACACCATTGTAGAATATATAGGTATTTTCCATTATTAATCTAAACAGAACAGTTTTTCCTTCATATTCTATGTATATAGATGTCTGTATGTGTGTTCCCTATGTATGTTGTGAATGTATGATTGTTGATGCATTATGAAGGAGTTTTCTTGATTCAGGTTGAAGGTATTTGAGGCTTCACACCAGGAGGGGGTGACAGGACACTGAGTGTTTTGATAGCCATGCACAGAGGATGCACTTCTGAACTCTGAGGAGTCAGACAAAGACGTGCTAATGCACAGGACTAGGATCAACAACTCGGGAGAAGGAAGACCTTTGAGGTTGTTGAATACATTAGAGGGAAAGGCTGTGTAACTGAAACCCAGTTGCAGAAAGAACTTCGCTGCGAGTTCTGTAGAGCTCTGCCAGGAGGGCATTGAGCATGAGCACGAGGTGTTGAGGAAAGGAACTCTGCTGTGAGTTCGGGGAAGACCAGAATCACTGGGGGTTCTGAGAGCTCTACTAGGTGGGCATCGAGCGAAGTGCATAAGTGCATAGGAATATAGAAATGTTGAGTGTTCTATGAATGAGGAGAAGATACTCCATCAGGAAGGCATTGAGAAAGTGTGCAAGCAGGCACAAAGGGGATAGAGAACTCTTTGAGCTCTAGAAGCTGGAGGAAATGTCCACTGAGGGAACTTTCACTGGGTCGTTGAACACCCAGAAGTACTCAAGAAGAAGCTTGAGAAAAAGGATAGCCAGGAGGGCATCCATTTCATTCTCCATCCGAGGGAGAAGAAGGATAAAATCCCAAGGGGTCTGATTGTTTGAAGAAGATCAGGAGAGATAGCGTGGTATACGCATGGAGACTCTACAGGAGGTAGGGGTCAAACCTCCAAAGATTTGAGAAGAACAAGCTCAGGAAGGGAAGCGTTGCATTCGCATGCGAGGCTTGAACTCATGGAGCTTGAGGAGCAAGAAGACAGCAAAGGGAGAGACCTTTGAAAGGTTTTAATTCTCCTAAGTCTGGGACGAAGCGCATGGGGTGCTTAGGAGGAGCAACGTCAACCGTCAGATCAGAGGAAGGAAAAGATCTGGACCGCTGAAGAATTTACGTCCAGGAGGAGCTCAGGAAGAGCCTGCAGGAAGAAGAGGCCGATAGCCATCAGATCTCACGAAGGAATCCCGCTAGCCGTTAGATCTATGGAAGCTGCGGCGAAGTTAACCTCGTAGACAAAGGAGAGAAGTCCCGATGGGCATCGGGATATTGGTACTCAGAATATCAGCATTCTTGAAGTCGAGGAGTCAGGCAATCAGGAGTGATAGTCCCAAATTTGTGAGGATTGACTTGAGCTATCCAAATTTTCTAGACAGGTGGCAATGATCCAAAGACCATCGACATTTTGCATGTTGGGACCTCATGAGAAAAAGAGTGAGGAAATGGGTGTCAAGAGTCACGAGGCGCGAGGGTACGAAGTAGAGAAAAGATCTTAACCGTGCGTTTAGAGGACACATGTCAGGGGATTCCGAGAAGTCGAGACTCGTTTCATCGGAGAATCGGGCAAAGGAATCAGAAGAAAAAACCGAGCATTCCAAGGAATAGTTCGATATATTCAGCACTGAAGCTAAAGATACTGCAACGTGGGAGTTTTCAGTGGAAGTAAAGGAAAAATTGGAGCAGACTTTGAGACCTGCCCAAGTAGAAGAAGGAAAAGAAGATGAACATTCAGAAGAATGTCTCAATATATTCAGTCGAGAAGCTAAGAGTGCTATATCATTAGAGATGACAGCAAAAGAAGCAGACAAAGAAGAGAATGAAGAGCATTCTGAGGAATGGCTCGATATTTTCGGCCGAGAAGCTGAAAACACTGCAACATGGGATTTTGCAGCAGCATATGAAGAAGACATGGACAACATATGTTTTGTTGATCTGTGGGAACAGATTGAAGCCCTGGAGGAAAGGGTAAAAGTTCAGGGCATACACATCCAACAGGTCAAATTGGGGATGGATAAGGAAGGCGTGGGAGATCATGATGATCTGCCTAATGACCAAAAATTTTTGCAGCTGAGGAGACTGCATGAATAGGGCCAACCACTGGAGAAGCTAGATGTAGTGATCAAGGAGATCAGTAGGCTGATGTTGGGGTCAGCAAGAACTGCCAGCTGGGAGTAGCTGGGCAGAAGGAAACAGACAATAATAGCAGCACCGCAGAAGCAGCAACAACAGCATAATGGAGCAGATGGGAAGCTCCAAATATTTGTTTGGGATCTAGGAGGATTTCCAACAGCTCAGAGGGGAAGCTCATGAGCAAGAGCTCATGATTTTTGCAGCTGTGGAGTATGATGCAGAAGCATCGCTTCACGTCAGAAACCAACAGCCAGCCACGTCAGCGTGCATGCATTCATATGCAAAAAGGGAGGCGCAGCCTCATTAGAATTTGAAATGAATGTAAATTTAATGTGCTTAGGCTGTTGAGCCAGGGAAGCCATGCCTTTGAGTAGGCATTAGATAGGATCAGCTTTAATTCCAAGGTCAGCTGAGATCTAGATCCATACGCTGGACTAGACAACCATTGAATGTAATTTAATAGAGTAGGTGAACCTGGAGGAATGAGCCCTCAGGAAAATGAGATTTGTGATCTCATTTTAAGTAATTTAAGTTAGAGTAAAGGGGAGAGAAGTGCCGAGGAGAGCTCGAGAACACCATTGTAGAATATACAGGCATTTTCCATTATTAATATAAACAGAGTAGTTTTTCCTGCATATTCTGTGTATATAGATGTCTGTGTGTGTGTTCCCTATGTATGTTGTGAATGTATGATTGTTGATGCATTCTGTAGGAGTTCACTTGATTCAGGTTGAAGGTCTTTGAGGCTTCACACCAGGAGGGGGTGACAGGACGCTGAGGGTTCTGATAGCCGTGCATAGAGGATGCACTTCTGAACTCTGAGGAGTCAGACAAAGACATGCTAATGCACAGGATTGGGATCAACAACTCAGGAGAAGGAAGACCTTTGAGGTTGTTGAATACCTCAGAGAGCAAGGCTGTGTCACTGAAACCCAGTTGCAGAAAGAACTTCGCTGCGAGTTCTGTAGAGCTCTGCCAGGAGGGCATTGAGCGTGAGCACGAGGTGTTGAGGAAAGGAACTCTGCTATGAGTTCGGGGAAGACCAGAATTGTTGGGGGTTCTTAGAGATCTGCCAGGTGGGCATTGAGCGAAGTGCATAAGTGCACAAGAAGATAGAACTGTTGAGTGTTCTGTGAAAGAGGAGAATATACTCCGCCAGGAAGGCATTGAGAAACTGTGGATGCAGGCACAAAGGGGACAGAGAACTCTTTGAGCTCTAGAAGCTAGAGGAAAGGTACACCGAGGGAACTTTCACTAGGTCATTGAACACCCAGAAGTACTCAAGAAGAAGCTTGAGCAAAAGGATAGCCAGGAGGGCATCCATTTCATTCTCCATCTGAGGGAGAAGAAGGATAAAATCCCAAGGGGTCTGAGTGTTCGAAGAAGCTCAGGAGAGACAGCGTGGTATATGCGCGGAGACTCTACAAGAGGTAGGGGTCAAACCTCAAAAGATTTGAGAAGAACAAGCTCAAGAAGGGAAGCGTTGCATTCGCACGCGAGGCTCGAACTCAAGGAGCTCGAGGAGTAAGAAGACAGCAAAGGCTGAGACCTTTGAAAGGTTTTAATTCTCCTAAGTCTGGGATGAAGCATGCGGGGTGCTCAGGAGGAGCAACGTCAACTATCAGATCAGAGGAAGGAAACGATCTGGACCGCTGAAGAATTTACTTCCAGGAGGAGCTCAGGAAGAGCCTGCAGAAAGAAGAGGCCGACAGCCATCGGATCTCATGAAGGAATCCCGCTAGCCGTTAGATCCGCGGAAGCTACGGGGAAGTTAACCTCGTAGACAGAGGAGAGAAGTCTCGATGGGCATCGGGATATAGGTACTCGGAATATCGGCGTTCTCGAAGTCGAGGAGTCGGGCAATCAGGAGTGATAGTCCCGAATTTGCGAGGATTGAATTGAGTCGTCCAAATTTTCTGGACAAGTGGCGATGATCCAAAGACCGTCGAAATTTTACATGTCGGGACCTCGTGAGCAGAAGAGCGAGGAAATGGGTGTCAAGAGTCGCGAGGCACGAGGGTACGAAGTAGAGAAAAGATATGAACCGTGCGTTTAGAGGACACATGTCAGGGGATTCCGAGAAGTCGAGACTCAGTTCATCGAAGAATCGAGATTTCCAGTGACAAGAATCTTTTGTCTAAATTTGCGATTAGTGAATTCCCGAAGAGGATCGGAGCCGTGGAACACAGCAGGGGTACATGGCATGAGATCTCGGGGAGTCGGGGTTCAGTGTTTCGGGGTTCTCGTATACAACAAAATCATAGCAGGAGAAACTGCGATTTCACGAAACGTGACGGGTCCCACAGCCATAACATTTCAGTGGAGGATAGGTGTCAAAGGGTTAGCCCTTGTAGGGAGACGACGACAGGTGGCATCGACATATCGTGAACTCGGGGGTTCGCGAGTTAGAGCCATGAAGATTTATGCCAAAAGTTGCGAGGGTGCGAGGTAGCGAAAGCGCGACAGGGATAGTATCGGCGTATTGGCACCTCGAGACTCGAAAGTTGGAGGAATGAGCATTGGAGGACGCGAATAGCAAAGCCCCGATAAAACAGGGGGAAAGTCAGTGTTGACTAGACCATCGAAAATTGGAGATTCACGAGGTGACTGATTTGTGACCTCGCATGTACTGATTTCTCGATGGGATAATTCCCAACAAGGAGCGAGGAAATACGTAGGTGAGCATTATATCGGGGTTCAGGGATCGTGAGACCTGAGTGTAAGACTCACCATCAAGTGAGTTCCGATTTCCCGATAAGGCGAAGGGAGATCATTGGAGAAGCATCCTGTGGGTGCCGAAAGGTCCCGATAAGGGATTTGAAGAGTGGTTTAGCTCTTTGGGCCAAGAAAAGAGAAGGTCTTGGTGACAGCGGATGTGCGAGGTGGCCATTTGCATCAGAAAAGGAAAACATGGTGCACGAGCATGTATGGTGTAAAACATGCTAGTCAGAGGGGCACCACATGGATACATGTCCTACATTGGGAAACTATATGGAGACGAGTGCATTGAGTCAATTATCAACTGGACCTTAGACATAATGGTGTGATATTTGTAGAAAATAGGAACATATACCACCCCTCTTCCCAACACTAGAGAAATATTAGAAGACAAATAATACTCCATTCCATGAAATTTTCAAATCCATGGGGCATGATGTGAACAAATCCCTGTCACTCTAGTTGCTGTAAGACTATACCCATGACGTATTCTTGGTTTAGGAGGAACAAAAGGGTGATGAACGTGGAAGTGTTGAGAGAGGTGGAAATCAAGGAGGTCCCATACGTGGATATGGACGAGGCTAGGGACAAGGATATGGAGGAGGTGGAGGAAGACTCCCTACTTGTTTTAATTATGAAAATATAGGTCAAGTGTCAAGATTTTGTACCAAACTATGCTCCCTCTTTGGGTACTACCATAGCCCTGAGAACATCACAGAGGATTGTGTCAACTTTATGAAGAAGTGGGAAGAGAAGAAGGCACACTGCAACATGGTGAATGCAGAGATGCACGAGAATAAAAAAAGAGATGATGAAGTTGATGTGTGGGTGATAACTCAAGGTGGAGAAAAGATGGGAATGGACTTTGAGCATGTAAAATCTCAGGTCAAAGGCAGATGGGGAAGATAAGAAAGGCATAAAAATACCCTCCTAAGTTTGATACTTCCCAACATAAGCAATTTATGCATGATATTTAGAGGGTCATGGAGGAAGAAAGAGAAAAAGAAGAGTTGTAGCCTGTGACACAAAGACTGATTGAAGAGGCCTGAATCTATGAGGAGGTACAACAAGCGATACATAGGTTGTTGGAGGAATCCTGAGCCCGTGAATAGTTAATGCAATGTGCCACAAAAAGGTCTTTGGAGGAAACTTGTGTGCACAAGGAAATACATCGTGCGATGCAAAGGTCACTGGAATAAGCTCACATACAAGAATATTTGTGACACGTTGAACAAAATACAATAGAGGAACATGTGTATTAAGAGATAAAGCACATGACATGAGAAGAAGCATTGTGCGTTATAGGCTATGAATAAGACACTGTGGATCAAGTAATCAACTTCTTGCTTTTTTTTTTTTTATATTTTTGAGTGATATTGATTCTATGTGGAAGTTTGTGTAGATGCTAGACAACTACATGGGGGAAGAAGGGCTATATAGAGCTATATCACCCCCCTACTAGAAAGGGAGGTGTGCCAGGACAATAAGAAAAAGAAGATTGGAAGAGAGTTCAAGATGACAAATGAACTCAAAAGTTATGATATGGATGGTGTCATGTTGGATCTAGTATCTGATGTGACCATCTTGTCGAAAGATTCATGGGAATTAATGGGTAAAAAAAGTTTAGTCTAGTCATTATTGATTAACAACTTTCATCACCTAGATTTCTCACTCTTGGAATTAATTTTTTTTATCAAAAGAAGGAAATTTTGAATGATCACAAGACTATGGTGTATAACTCATTCTTATCTTCGTCATGCATTTTATGGATTAAAAATCTGAGTCCGTATGCTCAAGATATCCATGTTTTTTTCCAACCACCCAAGGAACACCTTTTTCCATGTGCAACACAACTGATTTTTCTCTTGGAACCACTCTTATTTTATTGGAACCACATTTATCCTTCATATTTCATCCCATACTTAAATTCTCTTATTCCCATACTTATCTTATCTCCCATATCTCATTTATCTCTCACATTTCTCTCACATTCCCTCTCCCACTTCCCTTAGTTTTATTTCCTCTTGAGGGATCACATGCCCTTTTTTCCTCTCTCACACCCTCATTCCCTTACTCCCAAATCCTCCTCAATCCCACATCCACCTCAAACTCATATGTCCCTTACTCTTGACCCACCATACCTCCCCTCTCCTCTCGGCCTTCTCCCCATTCTCCCATACTTAACATTTTCCCTAAGTTATTCCTCCAATCACATCATGACACATGAAACCCTATCCAACCTATCTAATTGAAACATATGGAAACCAATGATATTATTAAATGTGGCGACTAATTATATCATGACATATGTAATCCTATCATACACTGATTGGACGCTGACTGCGCAGTGAATGGATGCTGACTTGACCATCAAAATTTTATTAATTCATGAAACTTTCCTAAGGCACGAGAGCTACACCAAAGTCTCCATAGTCTCCTTTATTCCACATGAAGAGTATGGAAACATTTTCATTATAAACATAAAACTCCTCATCATCACAATGGATGTGGGATTTAGAAGGGAAAATTTTGATGAAGGGCTAGGATTGATCCTCAATTTTGATGGATGGATGTTGAACAATGAGCTTTTGAAGTTGTTAACTCAAGATATGGACGTCGGTTTTGGGAAAACCATACCTCATTGAAAAGGTAATTTGACGAGTAAGACAATGGAATAGGTTTAAAGGGATGCATTTGGCCATAGTTTTCCTAGAAATTAAAAGAAAAATCAACTCTCTTTTCGTGACTTGTTGGTAAATTTGTTAAGAAGCTCAACTTCCCGAGGCTATAACTTGAGATCCAGAACTCCAAGTCTCGCTCAGGAGGAATTTTTGGAAAGATAGAATTATGAATATTTCTCTTAGAATGGTTTCCATGGATTAGAGGTAAAAAATCAGGCTCAAAAAATTAAAACACAGTCCACTTTTGTTAAAGACACTCAACTTGAAAACTTGAAAACCTGTTTATTAAAACTTTTTAATTAAAGGATTAAGTGGGTCCCACTTGGAGGCACAAATTTAAATTACATATTTAGTCATTAATGAGAATTAAATAAAGTATGAATTAAAGTGATTTACTCCAAAAAGGAAGCATATAGAAACTTCTAGAAGGAAGAAACCCTGACTACTTCAAGAGCATTGAGAGCATATTTTAAAAAGGCAAGAAGAAGCACCATAAAATGGTTGGAAGTCAGAAGTTTCTACAATGGTGAAGAGTTTGCAAGAAGTGAATATTTATCTTTACAAAGATTTGGTGGACTAGCCTATTAAATATTTTCTCCCTACATCTTCTTCATTTATGTTTCTTTCTATCAAATCTTCCATGTATGTATGGAAAACATGAATATTTGGGTATGAGTAGTTCTTTCTCTATAAATCTTTGGTCATCTTGGAACATTTTAGGTCTAAAGGAGAATGGTCCTTGCTTGTTAAAAGTAGATGCAATTTCATTTTAGTTCATGTAATTGTCATCGATACATTGTTGAAACTATTTCACTTATCTTGTTCTAGACATTATTGAACTTGTCATATTGGGATATTGTTATAAATTTCTGTTAAGCCCTAATATTGGCTCATTGCCCCTTAATTGGGCCATATTACATTAGTAATTTTATTTTATTTATGTTGGTTTTATTCCATTAGTTGTAATTATACCTCCTAGTCTCTTATATATACCAAGGAGACATTTTCATTTGGAATCATCTTGTACTTGAACATTTATGTGGGGTAAAATGAGGTTGCCCCCTCGAAGAGGCTTATTATCTAGAATTATCTCTTTTTCAAGGCGTTGAGTACTTATTCTGAGGTTTTTATATGCTATATTGATATTTGGTTCTTAACATATGGTATCAAAGCTCAAGGTCTTGGGGTTTCACTGCTACATCTGAGACAGCTTGGAATTTTCGCTATAAATTGTTTTCTACAACTTTTCAAAAGGAATGGATTGGAGGATATTTATTAGATATATCAAGGTACGTTGGGTTAAAATTTCATCTCCTGAGGCCTTATACTTTCAAATATAAATCCTGTGCAAGGTAGGGTTCTGGAATCATCCCGAACTAAGTCATTGCGGAATTTTCACTATAAAAACGTTTCTGTAATGTTTAAAACCTTAAACTCTGGAGAATATTCACAGAAATTAGTAAGGTAACTATGGTTAAAATTTTATCTTCTGGGTCATCTTACATTTGTAGATACACCCTGTGGAAGATAGAGTATCTAACTAGTCCTATTGACTAGTCTCAAGAAGGTGTTCCAGGTAAAACATTCATAACTTCTTCCTAGAGTATTCAAATTGAGTGAGACTTCTTTTATTGGATAGTGGACAGTCTATAGTATATCTTGGATGAGTTTCATAATTTTATATCAATTATTTTGTGCAGGGCACGCTATACAAGTGAGATCTCCCGGAAAGGCAAAAAATGAGCAAGTTGTGGGAAAGTTACCATAAATTCCACTTGGAACATCTAATTTTGATCAGACCTATGGCATTGCAGAGAAGAAATATCAGAGAACTACATAAAATAAAGTTTCATAGACAGAAGGGCCAAAACTTGGGAGATACAACATAAGAAAGATTGTCTAGTAGAACCACCTCAAAATCAAGGTTCAAAAGTGATACTTGGTCAACATGCCACCCAAAAAGGGAACTTCTACACCAAATATACCTCCAGACAATCCTACTTGGACTCTTGATGAAGGTGAAGAAATGCGTAGGGACATAAATGATTTACAAAAGAAGATATTAACAAAATATGAACTATAAGAGATGGAAGCTAAGTTGGAGGAAAATATGGATGGTTTAAAAGAGGAGATCATGGAAGTATTGAAAAATTTCATAACAGAGAAGACACCTGAAAGTGAAAATGCATCACATGAAATTCATGTCAAGGACACAAGGAAGGTGAATCAAGAATGGAGAAACTCCAACTTTAGGTTGAAGACCCACCACGTTCCTAAGATCGATATGAGGAAGTTTGATGGCAAGGATCCAATCACATGGATACTTCAGATGGAGCAATTCTTTGATCTACATAATGTGCCACAAACACAAAAGGTACAAATTGTTTCTTTATATTTAGAACCCAATCAATTTGTATGGTATCGATGGCTTTGTTCTCGCAAATCACTCGTCACTTGGAAAATTTTCACGGAAGAAATGATAGCACACTATGAGGATACAAGGAGCAATACCTTCTTTAG
>SNQJ01S0002020.1:232708-260347 GCA_010110895.2 Picea sitchensis | reverse complement strand
GTTCAAAACCAAGGCTCAAGTTGGCTCTCCCTCTTGATATTTTAGCTATTTGACTCCATTTCCCAAGGATAAATTGTTTTAATTGCATTGGAAGACATAAATTGTTGCATTGAAATACATGAAATAAGCTCATTTTGAAATCGTTCTAATTTGGCTTGATTGCACTCATCATAAGCTAGTCTCCCTAGCAAAGGCATCTTAGTTGGAGGATATTTACATACTATTGTAATAAAAAGAAACATACAACGATTAGGGTTACTCCATTTACTACTCTCTCTTATTTTTCTCACAATTAACCACAGAAATAATTGTTTAGCTATTGAACATTAAAGTACTTGCCAAGAGTATCAATTTGATCCATTCATTTGTTGATTTTCGTGGTTAAATATTGATGATGTTAAAATTTACTAATTGTTGATAACACTTGTGTAGCAGCCAATATAACCATCAAAATTAATGCTTAAAAGCTTGATCATTACCTACTATTTGTTGGATTTCATTTTATGTCATTTATAACAAATTTTGACAGTTTTTTCATGCAATTGTTACAACTTATTCATTGCTTTATAAAATTACTTTATACTTTGTTTTTAGGACAACAAGCATAGATTTCTGAGTCCTTAGTGGTTAATGGCTTATTTTGCAATATTTGGCTTTGGGTTTTGTGTCCTAATGTGTTTTTTGCAAGTTCTCACCAAGTTTTCATCATTTCTTTCCCAATACTTTCTTCAAGAAGCCTTAGCCACCTTGTTCAAGTGACCAAAAGAGGGGCCTTTTTTACCTTCATTATTTCTCCCCTTTATCCCCTTGAGGTCACCCATGAATCCTCCCTTGTGTTGGACTTGTCCATCACTAAAACGAGGGGGATATCTATTGAGGTGATAGTGATAGGTGTCTCCAGTTGTCACACATTTGGTTTTTGGGTTGGGATTTTCCCTAACTACAAATTGTGTGATAAAAAATTTGGCATCATTGCAGGGGAGGATTTTGGATCCCTTCTGAGCCCAAAATGACATTTGGCAAGATTTTCCCTCAAATCCTTTTAACCCAATCTTTCCTGGAAACTCCATTAAGGGAATTACCCTCTCATAAACTTTTGATGAACTTCATATAAGTTTATATGGCGAATCCATTGAAGGAAGATACCTTCTCCATCTTAGATGAGCCTTGAGCTCTTCTAGTAGCTCCATTAAGGTGTCATTTCATAAAAATGGAATTATGACACCATGGGATTTGCATGACACTTGGGATGAGCCAATTCCCAAAACTTACCATATCACAAGGACACTTTTGCTGATGAAAAACAAAAACGTTGTTGATGAAGCCACTGAGGATACCCATTTGAGAGTTGTACACGAGGTCTCGATTGCGAACGAAGACGTGTAGTTCTTGGGCCCCCTTTTTTCTCAACTTCGGGTCATTCTAGTCCCAAGCTTTTGACCAGCCTCGAATGAAGGCTATTTGGAAGAAGTGGAATTATGGGTTTAAAAATAAAAAATAATTTTTGGAACCCATTTGAGAGATGTAAGTGGGTTCTCGTGCGCTCGTAACGTTGAGGCATTCTTTCTCCCATTTTGATCAAATTCGTATCGTTTTAGGGTTGATTCTGGTTAACCCCGAATGAAGTTGATTTTTTTAAAGAAAATTTCTTCATTTGCAAATATGAAATCATATTTAGATACCCATTTGAGAGTTGTACATGTGGTCTTGATTGCGAGCGAAGGCGTGTAGTTCTTGGGCCCCCTTTTTTGTCAACTTCGGGTCATTCTAGTCCCAAGTTTTTTACGAACCTCGAATGAAGGCTATTTGGAAGAAGTGGAATTATGGGTTTAAAAATAAAAAATAATTTTTGGATAACCATTTGAGACATACAAGTGGGTTCCCGAGCGCTCGTAACGTTGAGGCATTTTTTGGCGCATTTCGATCAAATTCGTATCATTTTAGGGTTGATTTTTGTTAACCCCGAATGAAGGTGATTTTTGAAAAGACAAATTCTTCATTTGCAAATCTAAAATCATATTCTGATACCCATTTTAGAGTTGTACACGTGGTCCCGATTGCGAGAGAAGACGTGTAGTTCTTAGGCCCCTTTTTCTCAACTTCAAGTCATTCTAGGCCCAAGTTTGACCAGCCTCGAACGAAGACTATTTGGAAGAAGTGGAATTATGGGTTTAAAAATATAAAATAATTTTTTGATACCCATTTGAGAGATGCAAGTGGGTTCCCGAGCGCTCGTAACGTTGAGGCATTCTTTTTCCCATTTCGATCAAATTCATAATGTTTTAGGGGCGATTATGGTTAACCCCGAATGAAGGTGATTTTTGAAAAGAAAAATTCTTCATTTGAAAATATTAAATCATATTTGGATA
This sequence comes from Picea sitchensis, assembly GCA_010110895.2. NCBI lineage: Eukaryota > Viridiplantae > Streptophyta > Pinopsida > Pinales > Pinaceae > Picea > Picea sitchensis. The sequence goes on along the minus strand of SNQJ01S0002020.1, from coordinate 257,978 downwards.
CACATATGAGAGTTGTACACGTGGTCCTTATTGCGAGCGAAGACGTGTAGTTCTTGGGCCCCTTTTTCTCAGCTTCGGGTCATTCTAGGCCCAAGTTTGTCTAGACTTGAACAAAGACTATTTGGAAGAAATGGAATTATGGGTTTAAAAATATAAAATAATTTTTTGATACCCATTTGAGAGATATAGGTGTGTTCCCGAGATCTCGCAACGTTGAGGCATTGTTTGGCCCATTTCGATCAAATTCATATCGTTTTAGGGTTGATTCTGGTTAAACTCGAATGAAGGTGATATTTGAAAAGAAAAATTATTCATTTGCAAATATGAAATCATATTTGGATACCCATTTTGAGATTTGTAAACGTGGTCTTGATTGCGAGCGAAGCCATGTAGTTCTTGGGCCGTTTTTTCTCATATTCAGGTCATTCTAGGCCCAAGTTTGACTAGCCTGGAATGAAGGGTATTTGGAAGAAGTTGAACTATGGGTTTAAAAATATAAAATATTTTTTTGATACACATTTGAGAGATGCAAGTGAGTTCCCGAGAGCTCGTAAGGTTGAGGCATTCTTTGGCCCATTTCGATCAAATTTGTATCGTTTTAGGGTTGATTCTGGTTAATCTCGAATGAAGTTGATTTTTTTAAAGAAAATTTCTTCATTTGCAAATATGAAATAATTTTCGAATACCCATTTGAGAGTTGTACACAAGGTCTTGATTGCGAGTGAAGACGTGTAGTTTTTGGGCCCCCTTTTTTCGCAACTTCGAGTCATTCTAGTCCCAAGTTTTTTAACAGCCTCGAATGAAGGCTATTTGGAAGAAGTGGAATTATGGGTTTAAAAATACAAAATAATTTTTGGATACCCATTTGAGAGATGTAAGTGGGTTCTTGTGCGCTTGTAACATTGAGACATTCTTTGGCCCATTTCGATCAAATTCATATCGTTTTAGGGTTTTTTTTGGTTAACCCCTAATGAAGTTGATTTTTTTAAAGAAAATTTCTTCATTTGCAAATATGAAATCATATTTAGATACCCATTTGAGAGTTGTACACGTGGTCTTGATTGCGAGCGAAGACGTGTAGTTCTTGGGCCCCCTTTTTTTCTCAACTTCGGGTCATTCTAGTCCCACATTTTTTACCAGCATCGAATGAAGGCCATTTGGAAGAAGTGGAATTATGGGTTTAAAAATACAAAATAATTTTTGGATACCCATTTGATACATACAAGTGGGTTCCCGAGCACTCGTAACATTGAGGCATTCATTGGTCCATTTCGATCAAATTCGTATCGTTTTCAGGTTGATTCTGGTTAACCCCGAATGAAGGTGATTTTTGAAAACACAAATTCTTCATTTGCAAATCTGAAATCATATTTGGATACCCATTTGAGAGTTGTACACGTGGTCTCTATTGTGGGAGAAGACGTGTATTTCTTGGGCCCCTTTTTCTCAACTTCGGGACATTCTAGGCCCAAGTTTGACCAGCCTCAAACGAAAACTATTTGGAAGAAGTGGAATTATGCGTTTAAAAATACAAAATAATTTTTTGATACCCATTTTAGAGATGCAAGTGGGTTCCCGAGCGCTCGTAACGTTGAGGCATTCTATTGCCCATTTCAATCAAACTCGTATCGTTTTAGGGTCAATTCTTGTTAACCCCGAATGAAGGTGATTTTTGAAAATTAAAATTATTCATTTGCAAATATGAAATCATATTTGGATACCCATTTGAGAGTTGTACAGGTGGTCCTAATTGCGAGCGAAGACGTGTAGTTCTTGGGCCCCTTTTTCTCAACTTCGGGTCATTCTAGGCCCAAGTTTGACGAGCCCCAAATGAAGGTTATTTGGAAGAAGTGGAATTATGGGTTTAAAAATACAAAATAATTTTTTGATACACATTTGAGAGATGTAAGTGGGTTCTCGTGTGCTCGTAACGTTGAGGAATTCTTTGGCCCATTTCGATCAAATTCGTATCTTTTTAGGGTTGATTCTGGTTAACCCCGAATGAAGTTGATTTTTTTAAAGCAAATTTCTTCATTTGCAAATGTGAAATCATATTTGGATACCCATTTGAGAGTTGTACATGAGGTTTCGATTGCAAGAGAAGACGTGTAGTTCTTGGGACCCCTTTTTTCTCAACTTCGGGTCATTCTAGTCCCAAGTTTTTGATCAGCCTCGAATGAAGGCTATTTGGAAGAAGTGGAATTATGGGTTTAAAAATAAAAAATAATTTTTTGATACCCATTTGAGAGATGTAAGTGGGTTCTCATGCGCTCGTAACGTTGAGACATTCTTTGGCCCATTTCGATCAAATTCGTATCGTTTTAGGGTTGATTTTGGTTAACCCCGAATGAAGTTGATTTTTTTAAAGCAAATTTCTTCATTGGCAAATATGAAATCATATTTAGATACCCATTTGAGAGTTGTACACGTGGTCTTTATTACGAGCGAAGATGTGTATTTCTTGGGCCCCCTTTTTTGTCAACTTCGGGTCATTCTAGTCCCAAGTTTTTTACCAACCTCGAATGAAGGTTATTTGGAAGAAGTAGAATTATGGGTTTAAAAATACAAAATAATTTTTGGATAACCATTTGAGACATACAAGTGGGTTCCCGAGCGCTCGTAACGTTGAGGCATTCTTTGGCCCATTTCGATCAAATTCGTATCGTTTTAGGGTTGATTTTTGTTAACCCCAAATGAAGGTGATTTTTGAAAAGACAAATTCTTCATTTGCAAATCTGAAAATATATTCTGATACCCATTTGAGAGTTGTACGCGTGGTCCCAATTGCGAGAGAAGACGTGTAGTTCTTGGGCCTTTTTTTCTCAACTTCGGGTCATTCTAGGCCCAAGTTTTACCAGCTCCAAATGAAGACTATTTGGAAGAAGTGGAATTATGGGTTTAAAAATACAAAATATTTTTTTGATTTCCATTTGAGAGATGCAAGTGGGGTCCCGAGCACTCGTAATGTTGAGGAATTCTTTTTCCCATTTCGATCAAATTCATATCGTTTTAGGGTCGATTCTGGTTTTCCTCGAATAAAGGTGATTTAAAAAAAACAAAATTCGTCATTTGCAAATATTAAATCATATTTGGATACACATTTGAGAGTTGTACACGTGGTCCCGATTATGAGCGAAGATGTGTAGTTCTTGGTCCCCTTTTTCTCAACTTTGGGTCGTATTAGGCCCAAGTTTGACCAACCTCGAATGAAGGCTATTTGGAAGAAGTGGAGTTATGGGTTTAAAAATATAAAATAATATTTTGATACCTATTTGAGAGATATAGGTGGGTTCCCGAGCTCTCGCAACATTGAGGCATTATTTGGCCATTTTCGATCAAATTCGTATTGGTTTAGGGTTTATTCTGGTTAACCCCGAATGAAGGTGATTTTTGAAAACACAAATTCTTCATGGGTTTAAAAATACAAAATAATTTTTTGATACCCTTTTGAGAGATGTAAGTGGGTTCTCGTGCACTTGTAACGTTTAAGCATTATTTGAACCATTTCGATCAAATTTGTATCGTTTTAGTGCTTCTTTTGGTTAACCCCGAATGAAGTTGATTTTTTTAAAGAAAATTTCTTCATTTGCAAATATGAAATCATTTTTGGATACCCATTTGAGAGTTGTACACGAGGTCTTGATTGCGAGGTAAGACATGTAGTTCTTGGGCCCCCTTTTTTCGCAACTTTGGGTCATTCTAGTCCCAATTTTTTTACCAGCCTCGAATGAAGGCTATTTGGAAGAAGTGGAATTATGGGTTTAAAAATACAAGTAGGTTCCTGAGCACTCGTAACGTTGAGGCATTCTTTCGTCCATTTCGATCAAATTCGTATCGTTTTCGGGTTGATTCTGGTTAACCCCGAATGAAGGTGATTTTTGAAAAGACAAATTCTTCATTTGCAAATCTGAAATCATATTTGGATACCCATTTGAGAGTTGTACACGTGGTCCCGATTGCGGGAGAAGACGTGTAGTTCTTGGACCCCTTTTTCTCAACTTCGGGTCATTTTAGGCCTAAGTTTGACCAGCCTCGAACGAAGACTATTTGGAAGAAGTGGAATTATGGTTTTAAAAATACAAAATAATTTTTTGATACCCATTTGAGAGATGTAAGTGGGTTCTCGTGCGCTCGCAACGTTGAGGCATTCTTTGGCCCATTTCAATCAAATTCGTATCATTTTAGGGTTGATTCTGGTTAACACCGAATGAAGTTTATTTTTTCAAAGAAAATTTCTTCAATTGCAAATATGAAATCATATTTGGATACCCATTTGAGAGTTGTACACGAGGTCTCGATTGCGAGCGAAGACGTGTAGTTCTTGGGCCCCCTTTTTTCTCAACTTCGGGTCATTCTAGTCCCAAGTTTTTGACCAGCCTCGAATGAAGGTTATTTGGAAGAAGTGGAATTATGGGTTTAAAAATAAAAAATAATTTTTGGATACCCATTTGAGAGATGTAAGTGGGTTGTTGTGTGCTTGTAACGTTGAGGCATTCTTTGGCCCATTTCAATCAAATTCGTATCGTTTTAGGGTTGCTTCTGGTTAACCCCAAATGAAGTTGATTTTTTTAAAGCAAATTTCTTTATTTGCAAATATGAAACCATATTTAGATACCCATTTGAGAGTTGTACACGCGGTCTTGATTGCGAGCGAAGACGTGCAGTTCTTGGGCCCCCTTTTTTCTCAACTTCGGGTCATTCTAGTCCCAAGTTTTTTACCAACCTCGAATGAAGGCTATTTGGAAGAAGTGGAATTATGGGTTTAAAAATACAAAATAATTTTTGGATAACCATTTGAGACATACAAGTGGGTTCCCGAGCGCTCGTAACGTTGAGGCATTCTTTGGCCCATTTTGTTCAAATTCGTATCATTTTAGGGTTGATTTTTGTTAACCCCGAATGAAGGCGATTTTTGAAAAGACAAATTCTTCATTTGCAAATCTGAAATCATATTCTGATACCCATTTGAGAGTTGTACACATAGTCCCAATTGCGAGAGAATATGTGTAGTTCTTGGGCCCCTTTTTCTCAACTTCGAGTCATTCTAGGCCCAAGTTTGACCAGCCTCGAACGAAGACTGTTTGGAAGAAGTGGAATTATGGGTTTAAAAATAGAAAATATTTTTTTGATACCCATTTGAGAGATGCAAGTGGGTTCCTGAGCGCTCGTAACGTTGAGTCATTCTTTTTCCCATTTCGATCAAATTCATATTGTTTTAGGGGCGGTTATGGTTAACCCCGAATGAAGGTGATTTTTGAAAAGAAAAATTCTTCATTTGCAAATATTAAATCATATTTGGATACACATTTGAGATTTGTACACGTGGTCTTGATTGCGAGCGAAGACTTGTAGTTCTTGGGCCCCTTTTTCTCAGCTTCGGGTCATTCTAGGCCCAAGTTTGTCTAGCCTCGAACGAAGACTATTTGAAAGAAATGGAATTATGGGTGTAAAAATTCAAAATAATTTTTTGATACCCATTTGAGAGATATAGGTGTGTTCCCGAGATCTCGCAACGTTGAGGCATTCTTTGGCCCATTTCCATCAAATTCATATCGTTTTAGGGTTGATTCTAGTTAAACCCAAATGAAGGTGATTTTTGAAAAGCAAAATTCTTCATTTGCAAATATGAAATCATATTTGGATACCCATTTTGAGATTTGTACACGTAGTCTTGATTGCAAGCGAAGCCGTGTAGTTCTTGGGCCCCTTTTTCTCAGATTCACGTCATTCTAGGCCCACGTTTGACTAGCCTGGAATCAAGGGTATTTGGAAGAAGTTGAATTATGGGTTTAAAAATATAAAATAATTTTTTGATACACATTTGAGAGATGCAAGTGAGTTCTCGAGAGCTCGTAACATTGAGGCATTCTTTGGCCCATTTCGATCAAATTCATATCGTTTTAGGGTTGATTCTAGTTAATCCCGAATGAAGGTGATTTTTGAAAAGAAAAATTCTTCATTTGCAAATATGAAAGCATATTTGGATACCAATTTGAGACTTGTACACTTGGTCTTGATTGCGAGCGAAGACGTGTAGTTCTTGGGCCCCTTTTTTTCAACTTCGGGTCATTGTAGGCCCAAGCTTGACCAGCCCCGAATGAAGGCTATTTGGAGGAAGTGGAATTATGGGTTTAAAAATACAAAATATGTTTTTGATACCCATTTGAGAGATACAAGTGGGTTCCCGAGCGCTCGTAACGTTGAGGCATTCTTTGGCTCATTTCGATCAAATTCGTATCGTTTTAGGGTTGATTCTAGTTAACCCCGAATGAAGGTGATTTTTGAAAAGACAAACTCTTCATTTGAAGATATGAAATCATGTTTGGATACCCATTTGAGAGTTGTACACGTGGTCCCGATTGTGGGAGAAGACGTGTAGTTCTTCAGCGCCAAGGTCATTCTAGGCCCAAGCTTGACTAGCCCGGAATGAAGGGTATTTGGAAGAATTTGAATTATGGGTTTAAAAATAAAAAATAATTATTTGATACCCATTTTAGAGATATAGGTGGGTTCTCGAGCTCTCGCAGCGTTGAGGGATTCTTTGGCCCATTTCGATCAAATTCGTATCGTTTTAGGGTTGATTTTGGTTAACCCCGAATGAAGGTGAATTTTGAAAAGACAAATTCTTCATTTGAAAATATGAAATCATATTTGTACATGTGGTCCCGATTGTGGGAGAAGACGTGTAGTTCTTGGGCCCCTTTTTGTCAACTTTGGGGCATTCTATGCCCAAGTTTGACCAGCCTCGAACGAAGACTATTTGCAAGAAGTGGAATTATGGGTTTAAAAATATAAAATAATTTTTTGATACCCATTTGAGATATGCAAGTGGGTTCCCGAGCGCTCGTAACGTTGATGCATTCTTTTTCCCATTTCGATCAAATTCATATTGTTTTAGGGGCGATTATGGTTAACCCCGAATGAAGGTGATTTTTGAAAAGAAAAATTCTTCATTTGCAAATATTAAATCATATTTGGATACACATTTGAGAGTTGTACATGTGGTTCTGATTGCGAGCGAAGACGTGTAGTTCCTGGGCCCCTTTTTCTCAGCTTCGGGTCATTCTAGGCCCACATTTGTCTAGCCTCGAACGAAGACTATTTGGAAGAAATGGAATTATGGGTTTAAAAATATAAAATAATTTTTTGATACCCATTTGAGAGATATAGGTGTGTTCCTGAGCTCTCACAACTTTAAGGCATTCTTTGGCCCATTTCAATCAAATTCATATAGTTTTAGGGTTGATTCTGGTTAACCCCAAATGAAGGTGATTTTTTAAAAGCAAAATTCTTCATTTGCAAATATGAAATCATATTTGGATACCCATTTGAGATTTGTACACTTGGTCCTAATTGCGAGCAAAGACGTGTAGTTCTTGGGCCACGTTTTCTCAACTTTGAGTCATTCCAGGCCCAAGTTTGACCAGCCCCGAATGAAGGCTATTTGGAAGAAATGGAATTATGGGTTTAAAAATACAAAATGATTTTTTGATACCCATTTGAGAGTTGTACACGAGGTCTTGATTGCGAGGCCAAGACGTGTAGTTCTTGAGCCCCCTTTTCTCGCAAATTCGGGTCATTCTAGTCCCAAGTTCTTGACCAGCCTCGAATGAAGGCTATTTGGAAGAAGTGGAATTATGAGTTTAAAAATACAAAATAATTTTTGGATACCCATTTGAGAGATGTAAGTGGGTTCTCGTGCGCTCGTAACGTTGAGGCATTCTTTGGCCCGTTTCGATCAAATTCGTATCGTTTTAGGGTTGATTCTGGTTAACCCCGAATGAAGTTCATTTTTTTAAAGACAATTTCTTCATTTGCAAATATGAAATCATATTTAGATACCCACTTGAGAGTTGTACACGTGGTCTTGATTGCGAGCGAAGACGTGTAGTTCTTGGGCCCCATTTTTTCTCAACTTCGGGTCATTCTAGTCCCACGTTTTTGACCAGCATCGAATGAAGGCCATTTGGAAGAAGTGGAATTATGGGTTTAAAAATACAAAATAATTTTTGGATACCCATTTGAGACATACAAGTGGGTTCCCGAGCGCTCGTAACATTGAGGCATTCTTTGGTCCATTTCGATCAAATTCGTATCATTTTTGGGTTGATTCTGGTTAACTCCAAATGAAGGTGATTTTTGAAAAGACAAATTCTTCATTTGCAAATCTGAAATCATATTTGGATACCCATTTGAGAGTTGTACACATGGTCTCGATTGCGGGAGAAGACGTGTAGTTCTTGGGCCCCTTTTTCTCAACTTTGGGTCATTCTAGGCCCAAGTTTGACCAGCCTCGAACGAAGACTATTTGGAAGAGGTGGAATTATGGGTTTAAAAATATAAAATAATTTTTTGATACCCATTTGAGAGATGCAAGTGGGTTCCCGAGCGCTCGTAACATTGAAGCATTCTTTTTCCCATTTCGATCAAATTCATATTGTTTTAGGGGCGATTATGGTTATCCCCGAATGATGGTTAACCCCGAATGATGGTTAACCCCGAATGAAGGTGATTTTTGAAAAGAAAAATTCTTCATTTGAAAATATTAAATCATATTTGGATACACATTTGAGATTTGTACATGTGGTCCTGATTGCGAGCGAAGACGTGTAGTTCTTGGGCCCCTTTTTCTCAGCTTCGGGTCATTCTAGGCCCATGTTTGTCTAGCCTCGAACGAAGACTATTTGGAAGAAATGGAATTATGGGTTTAAAAATACAAAATAATTTTTTGATACCCATTTGAGAGATATAGGTGTGTTCCCAAGCTCTCGCAACGTTGAGGCATTCTTTGGCCCATTTCAATCAAATTCATATCGTTTTAGGGTTGATTCTGGTTAACCCCAAATGAAGGTGATTTTTGAAAAGAAAAATTCTTCATTTGCAAATATGAAATCATATTTGGATACACATTTGAGAGTTGTACACATGGTCCTAATTGTTAGCGAAGACTTGTAGTTCTTGGGCCACTTTTTCTCAACCTCGGGTCATTCTAGGCCCAAGTTTGAGCAGCCCCGAATGAAGGCTACTTGGAAGAAATGGAATTATGGGTTTAAAAATACAAAATAATTTTTTGATAGCCTTTTGAGACATACAAGTGGGTTCCCGAGCGCTAGTAACGTTGAGGCATTCTTTGGCCTGTTTCGATCAAATCCGTATCGTTTTAGGGTTGATTATGTTTAACTCCTAATGAAAGTAATTTTTGAAAAGACAAATTCTTCATTTCCAAAGATGAAATCATATTTGGATACCAATTTTAGAGTTGTACACTTGGTCCCGATTGTGGGAGAAGACATATAGGTCTTGGGTCCCTTTTTTTCAACTTCGAGTCATTCTAGGCCCAAGTTTGACCAGCCTTGAACGAAGGCTATTTGGAAGCACTGAAATTATGGGTTTAAAAATATAAAATAAGTTTTTGATACCTATTTGATAGATATAGGTGGGTTCCCGAGATCTCGCAATGTTGAGGCATTCTTTGGCCCATTTCGATCAAATTCGTATCCTTTTAGGGTTGATTCTGGTTAACCCCGAATGAAGTTGATTTTTGAAAAGAAAAATTCTTCATTTGCAAATATGAAATCATATTTGGATACCCATTTGAGAGTTGTACACGTGGTCTTGATTGCAAGTGAAGACGTGTAGTTCTTCGACCCTTTTTCTCAACTTCGGGTCATTCTAGCCCCAAGTTTTACCAGCTTCGAATGAAGCCTATTTGGAAGAAGTGGAATTATGGGTTTAAAAATACAAAATAATTTTTTGATTTCCATTTGAGAGATGTAAGTGGGTTCCCAAGCGCTCGTAATGTTGAGGAATTCTTTTTCCCATTTCGATCAAATTCATATCGTTTTAGGGTCGATTCTGGTTTGCCCCGAATAAAGGTGATTTTTGAAAAGGAAAATTCTTCATTTGCAAATATTAAATCATATTTGGATACACATTTGAGAGTTGTACACGGTCCCGATTATGAGTGAAGATGTATTGTTCTTGGGCCCCTTTTTCTCAACTTCGGGTCGTACTAGGCCCAAGTTTGACCAACCTCAAACGAAGGCTATTTGGAAGAAGTGGAATTATGGGTTTAAAAATATAAAATAATATTTTGATTCCCATTGAGAGATACAGGTGGGCTCACGAGCTCTCTCAACATTGAGGCATTATTTGGCCAATTTCGATCAAATTCGTATCGGTTTAGGGTTTATTCTGGTTAACCCTGAATGAACGTGATTTTTGAAAACAAAAATTCTTCATTTCTAAAGATGAAATCATATTTGGATACCCATTTGAGAGTTGTACATGTTGTCTTGATTGAGGGAGAAGACGTGTAGTTCTTGGGCCCCTTTTTCTCAACTTTGGGTCATTCTAGGCCTAAGTTTGACCAACCCCGAATGAAGGCTATTTGGGGGAAGTGGAATTATGGGTTTAAAAATACAAAATAATTTTTTGATACCCATTTGGGAGATGCAAGTGCGTTCTCGAGCGGTCCTAACGTTGAGGCATTCTATTGCCCATTTCGATCAAACTCGTATCGTTTTAGGGTCAATTCTTGTTAACCCCGAATGAAGGTGATTTTTGAAAATTAAAATTATTCATTTGAAAATATGAAATCATATTTGGATGCCCATTTGAGAGTTGTACACGTGGTCCTAATTGCGAGCGAAGACGTGTAGTTCTTGGGCCCCTTTTTCTCAACTTCGGGTCATTCTAGGCCCAATTTTCACCAGAACCAAATGAAGGCTACTTGGAAGAAATGTAATTATCGGTTTAAAAATACAAAATAATTTTTTGATGGCCATTTGAGACATACAAGTGGGTTCCCGAGCGCTCGTAAGTGGGTTCTCGTGCGCTCGTAACGTTGAGGCATTCTTTGGCCCATTTCGATCAAATTCATATCGTTTTAGGGTTGATTCTGGTTAACCCCGAATGGAGTTGATTTTTTAAAAACAAATTTCTTCATTTGTAAATATGAATTCATATTTGGATACCCATTTGAGAGTTGTACACGAGGTCTCGATTGTGAGCGAAGACATGTAGTTCTTGGGCCCCCTTTTTTCTCAACTTTGGGTCATTCTACTCCCAAGTTTTTGACCAGCCTCAAATGAAGGCTATTTGGAAGAAGTGGAATTATGGGTTTAAAAATAAAAAAATAATTTTTGGATACCCATTTGAGAGATGTAAGTGGGTTCTCGTGCGCTCGTAACATTGAGGCATTCTTTGGCTCATTTCGATCAAATTCGTATAGTTTTAGGGTCGATTTTGGTTAATCCCGAATGAAGTTGATTTTTTTAAAACAAATTTCTTCATTTGCAAATATGAAATCATATTTAGATACCCATTTGAGAGTTGTACACATGGTCTTGATTGTGAGTGAAGACGTGTAGTTCTTGGGCCCCCTTTTTTCTCAACTTTGGGTCATTCTAGTCCCAAGTTTTTTACCAACCTCGAATGAAGGTTATTTGGAAGAAGTGGAATTATGGGTTTAAAAATACAAAATAATTTTTGGATAACCATTTGAGACATACAAGTGGGTTCCCGAGGCATTCTTTGGCCCATTTCGATCAAATTCGTATCGTTTTAGGGTTTTTTTGGTTAACCCCGAATGAAGTTGATTTTTTTGAATAAAAATTCTTCATTTGCAAATATGAAGTCATATTTAGATACCCATTTGAGAGTTGTACACGTGGTCTTGATTGCGAGCGAAGACGTGTAGTTCTTGGGCCCCCTTTTTTCTCAACTTTGGGTCATTCTAGTCCCAAGTTTTTGACCAGCCTCGAATGAAGGCTATGTGGAAGAAGTGGAATTATGGGTTTAACAATACAAAATAATTTTTTGATACACATTTGAGAGATGTAAGTGGGTTCTCGTGCGCTTGTAATGTTGAGGCATTCTTTTTCCCATTTCGATCAAATTCATATCGTTTTAGGGTTTTTTCTGGTTAACACCAAATGAAGTTGATATTTTTAAAGAAAATTTCTTCATTTCCAAATATGAAATCATATTTAGATACCCATTTGGGAGTTGTACACGTGGTCTCGATTGCAAGCGAAGACGTGTAGTTCTTGGGCCCCCTTTTTTCTCAACTTTGGGTCATTCTAGTCCCATGTTTTTGACCAACGTCGAATGAAGGCTATTTGGAAGAAGTGGAATTATGGGTTTAAAAATACAAAATAATTTTTGGATACCCATTTGAGACATACAAGTGGGTTCCCGAGCGCTCGTAACGTTGAGGCATTCTTTGGTCCATTTCGATCAAATTTGTATCATTTTCGGGTTGATTCTGGTTAACCCCGAATGAAGGTGATTTTTGAAATGACAAATTCTTCATTTGCAAATATGAAATCATATTTTGATACCCATTTGAGAATTGTACATGTGGTCCCGATTGCGGTAGAATATGTGTAGTTCTTGGGCCCCGTTTTCTCAACTTCGGGTCATTCTAGGCCCAAGTTTGACCAGCCTCGAACGAAGACTATTTGGAAGAAGTGGAATTATGGGTTTAAAAATATAAAATAATTTTTTGATACCCATTTGAGAGATGCAAGTGGGTTCCCGAGCACTCGTAACATTGAGGCATTCTTTTTCCCATTTCGATCAAATTCATATTGTCCTAGGGGCGATTATGGTTAGCCCTGAATGAAGGTGATTTTTGAAAAGAAAAATTATTCATTTGAAAATATTAAATCATATTTGGATACACATTTGAGAGTTGTACACGTGGTCCTGATTGCGAGCGAAGACTGTAGTTCTTGGGCCCCTTTTTCTCAGCTTCGGGTCATTTTAGGCCCAAGTTTGTCTAGCCTCAAACGAAGACTATTTGGAAGAAATGGAATTATGGGTGTAAAAATATAATATAAGTTTTTGATACCCATTTGAGAGATATAGGTGTGTTCCCGAGATCTCGCAACGTTGAGGCATTCTTTGGCCCATTTCGATCAAATTCATATCGTTTTAGGGTTGATTCTGGTTAAACCCAAATGAAGGTGATTTTTGAAAAGAAAAATTCTTCATTTGGAAATATGAAAACATATTTGGATACCCATTTTGAGATTTGTACACGTGGTCTTGATTGCGAGCGAAGCCGTGTAGTTCTTGGACCCCTTTTTCTCAGATTCATGTCATTCTAGGCCCAAGTTTGACTAGCCTGGAATCAAGGGTATTTGGAAGAAGTTGAATTATGGGTTTAAAAATATAAAATATTTTTTTGATACACATTTGAGAGATGTAAGTGAGTTCTCGAGATCTCGTAACGTTGAGGCATTCTTTGGCCCATTTCAATCAAATTTGTATCGTTTTAGGGTTGATTCTAGTTAATCCCGAATGAAGGTGATTTTTGAAAAGAAAAATTCTTCATTTACAAATATGAAAGCATATTTGGATACCAATTTGAGACTTGTACACTTGGTCTTGATTTCGAGTGAAGACATGTAGTTCTTGGGCCCCTTTTTCTCAACTTCGGGTCATTGTAGGCCCAAGTTTGACCAGCCCCGAATGAAGGCTATTTGGAGGAAGTGGAATTATGGGTTTAAAAATACAAAATAAGTTTTTGATACACATTTGAGAGATACAAGTGGGTTCCCGAGCGCTCGTAATGTTGAGACATTCTTTGGCACATTTCTATCAAATTTGTATCGTTTTAGGGTTGATTCTGGTTAACCCCGAATGAAGGTGATTTTTGAAAAGACAAACTCTTCATTTGCAAATATGAAATCATGTTTGGATACCCATTTGAGAGTTGTACACATGGTCCCGATTGTGGGAGAAGACATGTAGTTCTTAGGCCCCAAGGTCATTCTATGCCCAAGCTTGACCAGCCTGGAATGAAGGGTATTTGGAAGAATTTGAATTATGGGTTTAAAAATAAAAAATAATTATATGATACCCATTTTAGAGATATTGGTGGGTTCTCGAGCTCTCGCAGTGTTGAGGGATTCTTTGGCACATTTCGATCAAATTCGTATCGTTTTAGGGTTGATTTTGGTTAACCCCGAATGAAGGTGATTTTTGAAAAGACAAATTCTTCATTTGAAAATATGAAATCATATTTGTACATGTGGTCCCGATTGCGGGAGAAGACGTGTAGTTCTTGGGCCCCTTTTTGTCAACTTTGGGGCATTCTAGTCCCAAGTTTGACCAGCCTCGAACGAAGACTATTTGGAAGAAGTGGAATTATGGGTTTAAAAATATAAAATAATTTTTTGATACCCATTTGAGAGATGCAAGTGGGTTCCCGAGTGCTCGTAACGTTGAGGCATTCTTTTTACCATTTCGATCAAATTCATATTGTTTTAGGGGTGATTATGGTTAACCCCGAATGAAGGTGATTTTTTAAAAGAAAAATTCTTCATTTCCAAATATTAAATCATATTTGGATACACATTTGAGAGTTGTACATGTGGTTATGATTGCGAGCGAAGATGTGTAGTTCCTGGGCCCCTTTTTCTCAGCTTCGGGTCATTCTAGGCCCACGTTTGTCTAGCCTCGAATGAAGACTATTTGGAAGAAATAGAATTATGGGTTTAAAAATATAAAATAATTTTTTGATACCCATTTGAGAGATATAGGTGTGTTCCCAAGCTCTCGCAACTTTGAGGCATTCTTTGGCCCATTTCGATCAAATTCATATTGTTTTAGGGTTGATTCTGGTTAACCCCGAATGAAGGTGATTTTTGAAAAGAAAAATTATTCATTTGCAAATATGAAATCATATTTGGATACCGATTTGAGAGTTGTACACTTGGTCCTAATTGTGAGTGAAGACATGTAGTTATTGGGCCACTTTTTCTCAACTTCGGGTCATTCCAGGCCCAAGTTTTACCAGCCCCGAATGAAGGCTATTTGGAAGAATTGGAATTATGGGTTTAAAAATAAAAAATAATTTTTTAATACCCATTTGAGAGTTGTACATGAGGTCTTCATTGCGAGGCGAAGACGTGTAGTTCTTGAGCTTCCTTTTCTCGCATCTTCGGGTCATTCTAGTCCCAAGTTTTTGACTAGCCTTGAATGAAGGCTATTTGGAAGAAGTGGAATTATGAGTTAAAAATACAAAATAATTTTTGGATACCCATTTGAGAGATGTAAGTGGGTTCTCGTGCACTCGTAACATTGAGGCATTCTTTGGCCCGTTTCGATCAAATTCGTATTGTTTTAGGGTTTTTTCTGGTTAACCTCGAATGAAGTTCATTTTTTTAAAGAAAATTTCTTAATTTGCAAATATGAAATCATATTTAGATACCCATTTGAGATTTGTACACGTGGTCTTGATTGCGAGTGAAGACGTGTAGTTCTTGGGCCCCATTTTTTCTCAACTTCCGGTCATTCTAGTTCCACGTTTTTGACCAACGTCGAATGAAGGCTATTTGGAAGAAGTGAAATTATGGGTTTGAAAATACAAAATAATTTTTGGATACCCATTTGAGACATACAAGTGGGTTCTCGAGCTCTCGTAACGTTGAGGCATTCTTTGGTCCATTTCGATCAAATTCGTATCGTTTTCGAGTTGATTCTAGTTAACCCAGAATGAAGGTGATTTTTGAAAAGACAAATTCTTCATTTGCATATGAAATCATATTTGGATACCCATTTGAGAGTTGTACATGTGGTCCGGATTGCGGGAGAAGACGTGTAGTTCTTGGGCCCCGTTTTCTCAACTTCGGGCCATTCTAGGCCCAAGTTTGACCAGCCTCAAACAAAGACTATTTGGAAGAAGTGGAATTATGGGTTTAAAAATATAAAATAATTTTTTGATACCCAATTGAGAGATGCAAGTGGGTTCCTGAGCGCTCGTAACATTGAGGCATTCTTTTTCCCATTTCGATCAAATTCATATGTTTTAGGGGCGATTATGGTTAACCCCGAATGAAGGTGATTTTTGAAAAGAAAAATTATTCATTTGCAAATATTAAATCATATTTGGATACACATTTGAGAGTTGTACACGTGGTCCTGATTACGAGCGAAGACGTGTAGTTGTTGGGCCCCTTTTTCTCAGCTTCGGGTCATTCTAGGCCCAAGTTTGTCTAGCGTCGAACGAAGACTATTTGGAAGAAATGGAATTATTGGTTTAAAAATATAAAATAATTTTTTGATACCCATTTGAGAGATATAGGTGTGTTCCCGAGCTCTCGCAACGTTGAGGCATTCTTTGGCCCATTTCGAGCAAATTCATATCGTTTTAGGGTTGATTCTGGTTAACCCTGAATGAAGGTGATTTTTGAAAAGCAAAATTCTTCATTTGCAAATGAGAAATCATATTTGGATACCGATTTGAGAGTTGTAGACATGGTCCTAATTGTGAGCGAAGACGTGTAGTTCTTGGGCCACTTTTTCTTAAATTCGGGTCATTCCAGGCCCAAGTTTGACCAGCCCCGAATGAAGGCTACTTGGAAGAAATGGAATTATGGGTTTAAAAATACAAATTAATTTTTTGATAGCCATTTGAGACATACAAGCGGGTTCCCGAGCGCTAGTAACGTTGAGGCATTCTTTGGCCCATTTCGATCAAATCTGTATCATTTTAGGGTTGATTATGTTTAACTCCGAATGAAAGTAAGTTTTGAAAAGACAAATTCTTCATTTGAGAGATATGGGTTTAAAAATATAAAATAATATTTTGATACCCATTTGAGAGAGATAGGTGGGTTCCTGAGCTCTCGCAACATTGAGGCATTATTTGGCCAGTTTCAATCAAATTCGTATCGGTTTAGGGTTTATTCTGGTTAACCCCGAATGAAGGTGATTTTTGAAAACAAAAATTCTTCATTTCCAAAGATGAAATCATATTTGGATACCCATTTGAGAGTTTTACACGTTGTCTCAATTGAGGGAGAAGACGTGTAGTTCTTGGGCCCCTTTTTCTCAACTTTGGGTCATTCCAGGCCCAAGTTTGACCAGCCCCGAATGAAGGCTATTTGGAGGAAGTGGAATTATGGGTTTAAAAATACAAAATAATTTTTTGATACCCATTTGAGAGATCCAAGTGTGTTCTCGATCGACCGTAACGTCGAGGCATTCTATTTCCCATTTCGATCAAACTCGTATCATTTTAGGGTCAATTCTTGTTAACCCCAAATGAAGGTGATTTTTGAAAATTAAAATTATTCATTTGCAAATATGAAATCATATTTGGATACCCATTTGAGAGTTGTACGCGTGGTCTTAATTGCGAGCGAAGACATATAGTTCTTGGGCCCCTTTTTTCTCAACTTCAGGTCATTCTAGGCCCAAGTTTCACCACCCCCAAATGAAGGCTACTTGGAAGAAATGGAATTATCGGTTTAAAAATACAAAATTATTTTTTGATAGCCATTTGAGATATACAAGTGGGTTCCCGAGTGGTCGTAAGTGGGTTCTCGTGCGCTCGTAACATTGAGGCATTCTTTGGCCCATTTTGATCAAAGTCGTATCATTTTGGGGTTGATTCTGGTTAACCCCGAATGAAGTTGATTTTTTTAAAGAAAATTTATTCATTTGCAAATATGAAATCGTATTTGGATACCCATTTGAGAGTTGTACACGAGGTCTCGATTGTGAGCGAAGACATGTAGTTCTTGGGCCCCCTTTTTTCTCAACTTCGGGTCATTCTAGTCCCAAGTTTTTGACCAGCCTCAAATGAAGGCTATTTGGAAGAAGTGGAATTATGGGTTTAAAAATAAAAAATAATTTTTGGATACCCATTTGAGAGATGTAAGTGGGTTCTCGTGTGCTTGTAACGTTGAGGCATTCTTTGGCCCATTTCGATCAAATTCGTATCGTTTTAGGGTTGATTCTGGTTAACCCCGAATGAAGTTGATTTTTTTAAAGCAAATTTCTTCATTGGCAAATATGAAATCATATTTAGATACCGATTTGAGAGTTGTACACGTGGTCTTGATTGCGAGTGAATACGTGTAGTTCTTGGGCCCCCTTTTTTCTCAACTTCGGGTCATTCTAGTCCAAAGTTTTTTACCAACCTCGAATGAAGGTTATTTGGAAGAAGTGGAATTATGGTTTCAAAAATACAAAATAATTTTTGGATAACCATTTGACACATACAAGTGGGTTCCCGTGCACTCATAACATTGGGGCATTCTTTGGCCCATTTCGATCAAATTCGTATCATTTTAGGGTTATTTTTGGTTAACCCCGAATGAAGTTGATTTTTTTGAAGAAAATTTCTTCATTTGCAAATATGAAATCATATTTAGATACCCATTTGAGAGTTGTACATGTGGTCTTGATTGCGAGCGAAGACGTGTAGTTCTTGGGACCCCTTTTTTCTCAACTTCGGGTCATTCTAGTCCCAAGTTTTTGACCAGCCTCGAATGAAGGCTATTTGGAAGAAGTGTAATTATGGGTTTAAAAATACAAAATAATTTTTTGATACCCATTTGAGAGATGTAAGTGGGTTCTCGTGCGCTCGTAACGTTGAGGCATTCTTTTTCCTATTTCGATCAAATTCGTATCGTTTTAGGGTTTTTTCTGATTAACCCCGAATGAAGTTGATTTTTTTAAAGAAAATTTCTTCATTTCCAAATATGAAACCATATTTAGATACCCATTTGAGAGTTGTACACGTGGTCTTGATTGTGAGAGAAGAAGTGTAGTTCTTGGGCCCCCTTTTTTCTCAACTTCAGGTCATTCTAGTCCCACTTTTTTGACCAGCGTCGAATGAAGGCTATTTGGAAGAAGTGGAATTATGGGTTTAAAAATAAAAAATAATTTTTGGATACCCATTTGAGACATACAAGTGGGTTCCCGAGCGCTCGTAACGTTGAGGCATTCTTTGGTCCATTTCGATCAAATTCGTATCATTTTCGGGTTGATTCTGGTTAACCCCGAATGAAGGTGATTTTTGAAAAGTCAAATTCTTCATTTGCAAATCTGAAATCATATTTTGATACCCATTTGAGAGTTGTACACATGGTCCCGATTGCGAGAGAAGACATGTAGTTCTTGGGCCCCTTTTTCTCAACTTCGGGTCATTCTAGGCCCAAGTTTGACCAGCCTCAAACGAAGACTATTTGGAAGATGTGGAATTATGGGTTTAAAAATATAAAATAATTTTTTGATACCCATTTGAGAGATGCAAGTGGGTTCCCGAGCGCTCGTAACGTTGATGCATTATTTTTCCCATTTCGATCAAATTCATATTGTTCTAGGGGCGATTATGGTTAACCCCGAATGAAGGTGATTTTTGAAAAGAATTTTTTTTCATTTGCAAATATTAAATCATATTTGGATACACATTTGAGAGTTGTACACGTGGTCCTGATTGCGAGCGATGACGTGTAGTACTTGGGCCCCTTTTTCTCAGCTTCTGGTCATTCTAGGCCCAAGTTTGTCTAGCCTCGAACGAAGACTATTTGGAAGAAATGGAATTATGGGTTTAAAAATATAAAATAATTTTTTGATACCCACTTGAGAGATATAGGTGTGTTCCCGAGCTCTCGCAACGTTGAGGCATTCTTTGGCCCATTTCGATCAAATTCATATCGTTTTGAGGGTTGATTCTGGTTAATCCCGAATGAAGGTGATTTTTGAAAAGAAAAATTCTTCATTTGCAAATATGAAATCATATTTGGATACCCATTTGAGAGTTGTGCTGGTGGTCCTAATTGTGAGCAAAGATGTGTAGTTCTTGGGCCACTTTTTCTCAACTTCGAGTCATTCCAGGCCCAAGTTTGACCAGCCCCGAATGAAGGCTACTTGGAAGAAATGGAATTATGGGTTTAAAAATAGAAAACATTTTTTTGATAGCCATTTGAGACATACAAGTGGGTTCCCGAGCGCTCGTAACGACGAGGCATTCTTTGGCCCGTTTCGATCAAATCTGTATCGTTTTAGGGTTGATTATGTTTAACTCCGAATGAAGGTAATTTTTGAAAAGACAAATTCTTCATTTCCAAAGATGAAATCATATTTGGATACCAATTTGAGAGTTGTACATGTGGTCCCGATTGCGGGAGAAGAACGATAGTTCTTGGGCCCCTTTTTCTCAACTTCGGTTCGTTCTAGGCCCAAGTTTGACCAGCCTCAAACGAAGGCTATTTGGAAGCACTGAAATTATGGGTTTAAAAATATAAAATAATTTTTTGATAGCCATTTGATAGATTTAGGTGGGTTCCCGAGATCTCGCAATGTTGAGGCATTCTTTGGCACATTTCATTCAAATTTGTATCCTTTTAGGGTTCATTCTCGTTAACCCCGAATGAAGGTGATTTTTGAAAAGAAAAATTCTTGATTTGCAAATATGTAATCATATTTGGATACCCATTTGAGAGTTGTACACGTGGTCTTGATTGCGAGTGAAGACGTGTAGTTCTTCGACCCTTTTTCTCAACTTCGGGTCATTCTAGCCCCAAGTTTTACCAGCTCCGAATGAAGCCTATTTGGAAGAAGTGGAATTATGGGTTTAAAAATACAAAATAATTTTTTGATTTCCATTTGAGAGATGCAAGTGGGTTCCCGAGCGCTCGTAACGTTGAGGAGTTCTTTTTCCCATTTCGATCAAATTCATATCATCTTAGGGTCGATTCTGGTTTGCCCCGAATAAAGGTGATTTTTGAAAAGCAAAATTCTTCATTTGCAAATATTAAATAATATTTGGATACACATTTGAGAGTTGTACACTTTGTCCCGATTATGAACGAAGATGTGTATTTCTAGGGCCCCTTTTTCTCAACTTCGGGTCATACTAGGCCCAAGTTTGACCAACCTCGAACGAAGGCTATTTGGAAGAAGTGGAATTATGGGTTTAAAAATATAAAATAATATTTTGATACCCATTTGAGAGATATAGGTTGGTTCCTGAGCTCTCACAACATTGAGGTATTATTTGGCCAGTTTCGATCAAATTCGTATCGGTTTAGGGTTTATTCTGGTTAACCCCGAATGAAGGAGAATTTTGAAAACACAAATTCTTCATTTCCAAAGATCAAATCATATTTGGATACCCATTTGAGAGTTGTACATGTTGTCTCGATTGAGGGAGAAGACGTGTAGTTCTTGGGCCCCTTTTTCTCAACTTTGGGTCATTCCAGGCCGAAGTTTGACCAGCCCCGAATGAAGGCTATTTGGAGGAAGTGGAATTATGGGTTTAAAAATACAAAATAATTTTTTGATACCCATTTGAGAGATGCAAGTGGGTTCCCGAGCGCTCGGAACGTTGAGACATTCTATTGCCCATTTCGATCAAACTCGTATCGTTTAAGGGTCAATTCTTGTTAACCACGAATGAAGGTGATTTTTGAAAATTAAAATTATTCATTTGAGAGTTGTACACGTGGTCCTAATTGCGAGCGAAGACATGTAGTTCTTGGGTGCCTTTTTCTCAACTTCGGGTCATTCTAGGCCCAAGTTTGACCAACCCCAAATGAAGGCTATTTGGAAGAAGTGGAATTATGGGTTTAAAAATACAAAATAATTTTTTGATACCCATTTGAGAGATGTAAGTGGGTTCTCGTGCGCTCGTAACATTGAGGCATTCTTTGGCCCATTTCGATCAAATTCGTATCGTTTTAGGGTTGATTCTGGTTAACCCTGAATGAAGTTTATTTTTTCAAAGAAAATTTCTTCATTTGCAAATATGAAATCATATTTGGATACCCATTTGAGAGTTGTACACGAGGTATCGATTGCGAGCGAAGACGTGTAGTTCTTGGGCCCAATTTTTTCTCAACTTTGGGTCATTCTAGTTCCAAGTTTTTTACCAGCCTCGAATGAAGGCTATTTGGAAGAAGTGGAATTATGGATTTAAAAATACAAAATAATTTTTGGATACCCATTTGAGAGATGTAAGAGGGTTCTCATTCACTCGTAACGTTGAGGCATTCTTTGGCCCATTTCAATCAAATTCGTATCGTTTTAGGGTTTTTTTACGTTAACCTTGAATGAAGTTGATTTTTTTAAAGAAAATTTGTTCATTTGCAAATATGAAATCATATTTAGATACCCATTTGAGAGTTGTACACATGGTCTTGATTGTGAGTGAAGACGTGTAGTTATTGGGCCTCCTTTTTTCTCAACTTCGGGTCATTCTAGTCCCATGTTTTCGACCAGTGTCCAATGAAGGCTATTTGGAAGAAGTGGAATTATGGGTTTAAAAATACAAAATAACCCCGAATGATGGTTAACCCCTAATGAAGGTGATTTTTGAAAATAAAAATTCTTCATTTGCAAATTTTAAATCATATTTGGATACACATTTGAGAGTTGTACATGTGGTTCTGATTGCGAGCGAAGATGTGTAGTTCCTGGTGCCCTTTTACTCAGCTTCGGGTCATTCTAGGCCCACGTTTGTCTAGCCTCAAATGAAGACTATTTGGAAGAAATGGAATTATGGGTTTAAAAATACAAAATAATTTTTTGATACCCATTTGAGAGATATAGGTGTGTTCCCGAGCTCTCGCAACGTTGAGGCATTCTTTAGCCCATTTCGATCAAATTCATATCGTTTTAGGGTTGATTTTGGTTAACCCCAAATGAAGGTGATTTTTGAAAATCAAAATTCTTCATTTGCAAATATGAAATCATATTTGGATACCCATTTGAGAGTTTTACACTTGGTTCTAATTGCGAGCGAAGACGTGTAGTTCTTGCGCCAATATTTCTCAACTTCGGGTCATTCCAGGCACAAGTTTGACCACCCCCGAATGAAGGCTATTTGGAATAAATTGAATTATGGGTTTAAAAATACAAAATAATTTTTTGATACCCATTTGAGAGATGTAAGTTGGTTCTCGTGCGCTCGTAACATTGAGGCAGTCTTTGGCCCATTTTGATCAAATTCGTATCGTTTTAGTGTTGATTTTGGTTAACCCCGAATGAAGTTGATTTTTTTAAAGCAAATTTCTTCATTTGCAAATATGAAATCATTTTTGGATACCCATTTGAGAGTTGTACACGAGGTCTTCATTGCGAACGAAGGCGTGTAGTTCTTGGGCCCCCTTTTTTCACAACTTCGGGTCATTCTAGTCCCAAGTTTTTGACCAGCCTTGAATGAAGGCTATTTGGAAGAAGTGGAATTATGGGTTTAAAAATACTCATTTGAGAGATGTAAGTGGGTTCTCATGCGCTCGTAAAGTTGAGGCATTCTTTGGCCCATTTCGATCAAATTCGTATCGTTTTAGGGTTTTTTCAGGTTAACCCCGAATGAAGTTGATTTTTTTAAAGAAAATTTCTTCATTTGCAAATATGAAATCATTTTTAGATACCCATTTGAGAGTTGTACACGTGGTCTTGATTTCGAGCGAAGACGTGTAGTTATTGGGCCCCCTTTTTTCTCAACTTCGGGTCATTCTAGTCCCACGTTTTTGACCAGTGTCGAATGAAGGCTATTTGGAAGAAGTGGAATTATGTGTTTAAAAATACAAAATAATTTTTGGATACCCATTTAAGACATACAAGTAGGTTCCCGAGCACTCGTAACGTTGAGGCATTCTTTGGTCCATTTCGATCAAATTCGTATCGTTTTCGGGTTAATTCTAGTTAACCCCGAATGAAGGTGATTTTTGAAAAGAAAAATTCTTCATTTGCAAATCTAAAATCATATTTGGATACCCATTTGAGAGTTGTACACGTGGTCCTGATTACGGGAGAAGACGTGTAGTTCTTCGGCCACTTTTTCTCAACTTTGGGTCATTCTAGTCCCAAGTTTGACCAGCCTCGAATGAAGACTATTTGGAAGAAGTGGAATTATTGGTTTAAAAATACAAAATAATTTTTTGATACCCATTTGAGAGATGAAAGTAGGTTCCCGAGCGCTCGTAACGTTGAGGCATTCTATTGCCCATTTCGATCAAACTCGTATCGTTTTAGGGTCAATTCTTGTTAACCCAGAATGAAGGTGATTTTTGAAAATTAAAACCTTTCATTTGCAAATATGAAATCATATTTGGATACTCATTTGAGAGTTGTACACGTGGTCCTAATTGCGAGCGAATACATGTAGTTCTTGGGCCTCTTTTTCTCAACTTCGGGTCATTCTAGGCCCAAGTTTGACCAGCCCCAAATGAAAGCTATTTGGAAGAAGTGGAATTATGGGTTTAAATATACAAAATAATTTTTTGATACCCATTGGAGAGATGTAAGTGGGTTCTCATGCGCTCATAACGTTGAGGCATTGTTTGGCCCATTTCGATCAAATTCGTGTCGTTTTAGGGTTGATTTTGGTTAACCCTGATTGAAATTTATTTTTTCAAAGAAAATTTCTTCATTTGCAAATATGAAATCATATTTGGATACCCATTTGAGAATTGTACACGAGGTCTCGATTGCGAGCGAAGACGTGTAGTTCTTGGGCCCCCTTTTTTCTCAACTTCAGGTCATTCTAGTCCCAAGTTTTTGACCAGCCTTGAATGAAGGCTATTTGGAAGAAGTGGAATTATGGGTTTAAAAATAAAAAATAATTTTTGGATACCCATTTGAAAGATGTAAGTGGGTTCTTGTGCAATCATAACGTTGAGGCATTCTTTGGCCCATTTCGATCAAATTCGTATCGTTTTAAGGTTGATTCTGGTTAACCCCGAATGAAGTTGATTTTTTTAAAGCAAATTTCTTCATATGAAAATATGAAATCATATTTAGATACCCATTTGAGAGTTGTACACGTGGTCATGATTGCGACCGAATACGTGTAGTTCTTGGGCCCAAACTTTTGTCAACTTCGGGTCATTCTTGTCCCAAGTTTTTTACCAACCTCGAATGAAGGCTATTTGGAAGAAGTGGAATTATGGGTTTAAAAATACAAAATAATTTTTGGATAACCATTTGAGACATACAAGTGGGTTCCCGAGTGCTCGTAACATTAAGGCATTCTTTGGCCCATTTCGATCAAATTCGTATCGTTTTAGGGTTGATTTTTGTTAACCCCAAATGAAGGTGATTTTTGAAAAGACAAATTCTTCATTTGAAAATCTGAAATCATATTTTGATACCCATTTGAAAGTTGTACATGGGGTCCCAATTGCGAGAGAAGACGTGTAGTTCTTGGGCCCCTTTTTCTCAATTTTGGGTCATTCTAGGCCCAAGTTTGACCAGCCTCGAACGAAGACTATTTGGAAGAAGCGGAATTATGAGTTTAAAAATCTAAAATAATTTTTTGATACCCATTTGAGAGATTCAAGTGGGTTCCCGAGCGCTCGTAACGTTGAGGCATTCTTTTTCCCATTTTGATCAAATTCATATTGTTTTAGGGGCGATTATGGTTAACCCCGAATGAAGGTGATTTTTGAAAAGAAAAATTCTTCATTTGCAAATATTAAATCATATTTGGATACACATTTGAGAGTTGTACATGTGGTTC
>SNQJ01S0002020.1:220931-232658 GCA_010110895.2 Picea sitchensis | reverse complement strand
TTTGGATACACATTTGAGAGTTGTACATGTGGTTCTAATTTCGAGCGAAGACGTGTAGTTCATGGGCCCCTTTTTCTTAGCTTCGGGTCATTCTAGGCCCATGTTTGTCTAGCCTCGAATGAAGACTATTTGGAAGAAATGGAATTATGGGTTTAAAAATATAAAATAATTTTTTGATACCCATTTGAGAGATATAGGTGTGTTCCCGATGAAGGTGATTTTTGAAAAGCAAAATTCTTCATTTGGAAATATGAAATCATATTTGGATACCCATTTGAGAGTTGTACACTTGGTCCTAATTGCCAGTGAAGACGTGTAGTTCTTGGGCCACTTTTTCTCAACTTCGAGTCATTCCAGGACCAAGTTTTCCCAGCCCCGAATGAAGGCTATTTGGAAGAAATGGAATTATGGGTTTAAAAATACAAAACAATTTTTTGATACCCATTTGAGAGTTGTACACGAGGTCTTGATTGCGAGCGAAGATGTGTAGTTCTTGCGCCCCCTTTTCTCGCAACTTCGGGTCATTCTAGTCCCAAGTTTTTGACCAGCCTCGAATGAAGGCTATTTGGAAGAAGTGGAATTATGGGTTTAAAAATACAAAATAATTTTTGGATACCCATTTGAGATATGTAAGTGGGTTCGCGTGCGCTCGTAACGTTGAGGCATTCTTTGGCCCGTTTCGATCAAATTCGTATTGTTTTAGGGTTTTTTCTGGTTAACCCCGAAAGAAGTTGAGTTTTTTAAAGAAAAATTCTTCATTTGAAAATATGAAATCATATTTAGATACCCATTCGAGATTTGTACACATGGTCTTGATTGCGAGCGAATACGTGTAGTTCTTGGGCCCCTTTTTCTCAACTTTGGGTCATTCCAGGCCCAAGTTTGACCAGCCTTGAATGAAGGCTATTTGGAGGAAGTGGAATTATGGGTTTAAAAATACAAAATAATTTTTTGATACCCATTTGAGAGATGCAAGTGGGTTCTCGAGTGCTCATAACGTTGAGGCATTCGATTGCCCATTTCGATCAAACTCGTATCGTTTTAGGTTCAATTCTTGTTAACCCCTAATTGCGAGTGAATACGTGTAGTTCTTGGGTCACCTGTTTCTCAACTTCAGGTCATTCTAGGCCCAAGTTTGACCAGCGCCAAATGAAGGCTATTTGGAAGAAGTGGAATTATGGGTTTAAAAATACAAAATAATTTTTTGATACCCATTTGAGAGATGTAAGTGGGTTCTCATGCGCTCATAACGTTGAGGCATTCTTTGGCCCATTTCGATCAAATTCGTATCGTTTTAGGGTTGATTTTGGTTAACCTCGAATGAAGTTGATTTTTTTAAAGAAGATTTCTTCATTTGCAAATATGAAATCATATTTGGATACCCATTTGAGAGTTGTACACAAGGTCTCGATTGCGAGCGAAGACGTGTAGTTCTTTGGGCCCCCATTTTTTCTCAACTTCAGGTCATTCTAGTCCCAAGTTTTTGGCCAGCCTCGAATGAAGGCTATTTGGAAGAAGTGGAATTATGGGTTTAAAAATACAAAATAATTTTTGGATACCCATTTGAGAGATGTAAGTGGGTTCTCGTGCGCTCGTAACGTTGAGGCATTCTTTGTCCCATTTCGATAAAATTCGTATCGTTTTAGGGTTGATTCTGGTTAACCCCGAAAGAAGTTGATTTTTTTAAAGCAAATTTCTTCATTTGCAAATATGAAATAATATTTAGATACCGATTTGAGAGTTGTACACGTGGTCTTGATTGTGAGTTAAGACGTGTAGTTCTTGGGCCCCCTTTTTTCTCAACTTCGAGTCATTCTAGTCCCAAGTTTTTTACCAACCTCGAATGAAGGTTATTTGGAAGAAGTGGAATTATGGGTTTAAAAATACAAAATAATTTTTGGATAACCATTTGATACATACAAGTAGGTTCCCGAGTGCTCGTAACGTTGAGGCATTCTTTCGCCCATTTCTATCAAGTTCGTATCATTTTAGGGTTGATTTTTGTTAACCCCGAAGGAAGGTGATTTTTGAAAAGACAAAATCTTCATTTGCAAATATGAAATCATATTTGGATACACATTTGAGAGTTGTACACATTGTCCCGATTGCGGGAGAAGACGTGTAGTTCTCAGGCCCCTTTTTCTCAACTTTGGGTCATTCTAGGCCCAAGTTTGACCAATCTCGAACGAAGACTATTTGGAAGAAGTGGAATTATCGGTTTAAAAATATAGAATAATTTTTTGATACCCATTTGAGAGATGCAAGTGGGTTCCTGAGTGCTCGTAACGTTGAGGCATTCTTTTTCCCATTTTGATCAAATTCATATTGTTTTAGGGGCGATTATGGTTAACCTCGAATGAAGGTGATTTTTAAAAAGAAAAATTCTTCATTTGCAAATATTAAATCATATTTAGATACACATTTGAGAGTTGTACATGTGGTCCTGATTGCGAGTGAAGACCTGTAGTTCTCTGGCCCCTTTTTCTCAGCTTCGGGTCATTATAGGCCCAAGTTTGTCTAGCCTCGAATGAAGACTATTTGGAAGAAAAGGAATTATGGGTTTAAAAATATAAAATAATTTTGTGATACCCATTTGAGAGATATAGGTGTGTTCCCGAGATCTCGCAACGTTGAGGAATTCTTTGGCCCATTTCGATCAAATTCATATCGTTTTAGGGTTCATTCTGGTTAAACCCGAATGAAGGTGATTTTTCAAAAGCAAAATTCTTCATTTGCAAATATGAAATCATATTTGGATACCCATTTTGAGATTTGTACACGTGGTCTTGATTGTGAGCGAAGCCGTGTAGTTCTTGGGCCCCTTTTTCTCAGATTCAGGTCATTCTAGGCCCAAGTTTGACTAGCTTGGAATGAAGGGTATTTGGAAGAAGTTGAATTATGGGTTTAAAAATATAAAATATTTTTTTGATACACATTTGAGAGATGCAAGTGAGTTCCCGAGAGCTCGCAACGTTGAGGCATTCTTTGGCCCATTTTGATCAAATTCGTATCGTTTTAGGGTTGATTCTGTTTAATCCCGAATGAAGGTGATTTTTGAAAAGAAAAATTCTTCATTTGCAAATACGAAATCATATTTAGACACCATTTTGAGAGATGTACAGGTGGTCTTGATTGCGAGCGAAGACGTGTAGTTCTTGGGCCCCCTTTTTTCTCAACTTTGGGTCATTCTAGTCCCAAGTTTTTAACCAGCGTCGAATGAAGGCTATTTTGAAGAAGTGGAATTATGGGTTTAAAAATACAAAATAATTTTTGGATACCCATTTGAGACATAGAAGTGGGTTCCCGAGCGCTCGTAACGTTGAGGCATTCTTTGGTCCATTTCGATCAAATTCGTATCGTTTTCGGGTTGATTCTGGTTAACCCCAAATGAAGGTGATTTTTGAAAAGACAAATTCTTCATTTGCAAATATGAAATCATATTTGGATACCCATTTGAGAGTTGTACATGTGGTCTTGATTGCGAGTGAAAACGTGTAGTTCTTCAGACCTTTTTCTCAACTTCGGGTCATTCTTGCCCCAAGTTTTACCAGCTCCGAATGAAGCCTATTTGGAAGAAGTGGAATTATGGGTTTAAAAATACAAAATAATGTTTTGATTTCCAGTTGAGAGATGAAAGTGAGTTCCTGAGCGCTCGTAACGTTGAGGAATTCTTTTTCCCATTTCGATCAAATTCATATCGTTTTAGGGTCAATTCTGGTTTGCCCCGAATAAAGGTGATTTTTGAAAAGAAAAATTCTTCATTTGCAAATATGAAATCATATTTGGATACCCATTTGAGAGTTGTACACATGTTCCTAATTGTGAGCGAAGACGTGTAGTTCTTGGGCCACTTTTTCTCAACTTCGCGTCATTCCAGGCCCAAGTTTGACAAGCCCCGAATGAAGGCTATTTAGAAGAAATGGAATTATGGGTTTAAAAATACAAAATATTTTTTTGATAGCCATTTGAGACATACAAGTGGGCTCCTGAGCACTCGTAACGTTGAGGCATTCTTTGGCCCGTTTCGATCAAATCCGTATCATTTTAGGGTTGATTATGTTTAACTCCGAATGAAGGTAATTTTTGAAAAGACAAATTCTTCATTTCCAAAGATGAAATCATATTTGGATATCAATTTGAGAGTTTTACATGTGGTCCCGATTATGGGAGATGACATATAGTTCTTGGGCCACTTTTTCTCAACTTCGGGTCATTCTAGGCCCAAGTTTGACCACCCTCGAACGAAGGCTATTTGGAAGAACTGAAATTATGGGTTTAAAAATATAAAATAAGTTTTTGATACCCATTTGATAGATATAGGTGGGTTCCCGAGATCTCGCAATGTTGAGGCATTGTTTGGCCCATTTCGATCAAATTCGTATCCTTTTAGGGTTGATTATGGTTAACCCCTAATGAAAGTGATTTTTGAAAAGAAAAATTCTTCATTTGCAAATATGAAATCATATTTGGATACCCATTTGAGAGTTATACACGTGGTCTTGTTTGCGAGTGAAGACGTGTAGTTCTTCGGCCCTTTTTCTCAACTTCGGGTCATTCTAGCCCCAAGTTTTACCAACTCTGAATGAAGTTTCCCTTTTTCTCAAATGCAAAATAATTTTTTGATTTCCATTTGAGAGATGCAAGTGGGTTCTCGAGCACTCGTAACGTTGAGGAATTATTTTTCCCATTTCGATCAAATTCATATCGTTTTAGGGTCGATTTTGGTTTGCCCCGAATAAAGGTGATTTTTGAAAAGCAAAATTCTTCATTTGAAAATATTAAATCATATTTGGATACACATTTGAGAGTTGTACATGTGGTCCTAATTGCGAGCAAAGACGTGTAGTTCTTGGGCCCCTTTTTCTCAACTTTGGGTCATTCCAGGCCCAGGTTTGACCAACCCCGAATGAAGGCTATTTGGAGGAAGTGGAATTATGGGTTTAAAAATACAAAATATTTTTTTGATATCCATTTGAGAGATGCAAGTGGGTTCCCGAGCGCTCGTAACGTTCAAGCATTCTATAGCCCATTTCGATCAAACTCGTATCGTTTTAGGGTCAATTCTTGTTAACCCCGAAAAAAGGTGATTTTTGAAAATTAAAATTATTCATTTGAAAATATGAAATCATATTTGGATACCCATTTGAGAGTTGTACACATGGTCCTAATTGCGAGAGAAGACGTGTAGTTCTTGGGCCCCTTTTTCTCAACTTCAGGTCATTCTAGGCCCAAGTTTGACCAGCCCCAATGAAGGCTATTTGGAAGAAGTGGAATTATGGGTTTAAAAATACAAAATAATTTTTTGATACCCATTTGAGAGATGTAAGTGGGTTCTCGTGCGCTCGTAACGTTGAGGCATACTTTGGCCCATTTTGATCAAATTCGTGTCATTTTAGGGTTGATTCTAGTTAACCCCGAATGAAGGTGATTTTTGAAAAGACAAATTCTTCATTTGCAAATATGAAATCATGTTTGGATACTCATTTGAGAGTTGTACACGTGGTCCCGATTGTGGGATAAGACGTGTAGTTCTTGGGCCCCAAGGTCATTCTAGGCCCAAGCTTGACCAACCTGGAACGAAGGGTATTTGGAAGAATTTGAATTATGGGTTTAAAAAAATAATAATTTATTTGATACCCATTTGAGAGATATAGGTGGTTTCTTGAGCTCTCGGAACGTTGAGGGATTCCTTGGCCCATTTCGATCAAATTCGTATCGTTTTAGGGTTGATTTTGGTTAACCTCGAATGAAGGTGATTTTTGAAAAGACAAATTCTTCATTTGAAAATATGAAATCATATTCATATACCCATTTAAGAGTTGTACACATGGTCCCAATTGCGGGAGATGATGTGTAGTTCTTCATCCCCTTTTTGTCAACTTCGGGGCATTCTAGGCCCAAGTTTGACCAGCCTCGAATGAAGACTATCTGGAAGAAGTGGATTTATGGGTTTAAAAATATAAAATAACTTTTTGATACCCATTTGAGAGATGAAAGTGGGTTCCCGAGCGCTCGTAACGTTGAGGCATTCTTTTTCGCATTTCAATCAAATTCATATTGTTTTAGGGGCGATTATGGTTAACCCCGAATGAAGGTGATTTTTTAAAAGAAAAATTCTTCATTTGCAAATATTAAATCATATTTGGATACAAATTTGAGAGTTGTTCATGTGGTTCTGATTGCGAGCAAAGACATGTAGTTCCTAGGCCCCTTTTTCTCAGCTTCGGGTCATTCTAGGCCCACGTTTCTCTAGCCTCGAAGAAAGACTATTTGGAAGAAATGGAATTATGGGTTTAAAAATATAAAATAATTTTTTGATACCCATTTGAGAGAAATAGGTGTGTTCCCGAGCTCTCGCAACGTTGCGGCATTCTTTGGCTTATTTCGATCAAATTCATATCGTTTTAGGGTTGATTCTGGTTAAACCCAAATGAAGGTGATTTTTTAAAAGAAAAATTCTTCATTTGCGGATATGAAATAATATTTGGATAACCATTTTGAGATTTGTAAACGTGGTCTTGATCGCGAGCGAATCTGTGTAGTTCTTGGGCACTTTTTTCTCAGATTCAGGTCATTCTAGGCCCAAGTTTGACTAGCCTGGAATAAAGGGTATTTGGAAAAAGTTGAATTATGGGTTTAAAAATATAAAATATTTTTTGGATACACATTTGAAAGATGCAAGTGAATTCCTGAGAGCTCGTAACGTTGAGGCATTCTTTGGCCCATTTCGATCAAATTCGTATCGTTTTAGGGTTGATTATGGTTAATCCCGAATGAAGGTGATTTTTGAAAAGAAAAATTCTTCATTTGAAAATATGAAAGGATATTTGGATACACATTTGAGACTTGTACACTTGGTTTTGATTGCGAGCGAAGACGTGTAGTTCTTGGGCCCATTTTTCTCAACTTCGGGTCATTGTAGGGCCCAAGTTTGAACAACCCCAAATGAAGGCTATTTGGAGGAAGTGGAATTATGGGTTTAAAATTACTTAATAATTTTTCGATACCCATTTGAGAGATGCAAGTGGGTTCCCGAGCGCTTGTAACGTTGAGGCATTCTTTGGCCCATTTCGATCAAATTTGTATCGTTTTAGGGTTGATTCTAGTTAACCCCGAATGAAGGTGATTTTTAAAAAGACAATTTTTTCATTTGCAAATATGAAATCATGTTTGGATACCCATTTGAGAGTTGTACACGTGGTCCCGATTCTGGGAGAAGACGTGTAGTTCTTTTGCCCCAAGTTCATTCTAGGCCCAAGCTTGACCAACCTGAAACGAAGGGTATTTCGAAGAATTTGAATTATGGGTTTAAAAATAAAAAATATTTATTTGATACCCATTTAAGAGATATAGGTGGGTTCTCGAGCTCTCGCAACGTTGAGGGATTCCTTGGTCCCTTTCGATCAAATTCGTATCGTTTTAGGGTTGATTTTGGTTAACCCTGAAGGAAGGTGATTTTTGAAAAGAAAAATTCTTCATTTGAAAATATGAAATCATATTTGTATACCCATTTGAGATTTGTACACGTGGTCCCGATTGCGGGAGAACACGTGTAGTTTTTGGGCCCCTTTTTGTCAAATTCGGGGCATTCTAGTCCCAAGTTTGACTAGCCTCGAACGAAGATTGTTTGGAAGAAGTGGAATTATGGGTTTAAAAATATAAAATAATTTTTTGATACCCATTTGAGAGATGCAAGTGGGTTCCCAAGTGGTTGTAATGTTGAGGCATTCTTTCTCCCATTTCGATCAAATTCATATTGTTTTAGGGGCGATTATGGTTAACCCCAAATGAAGGTGATTTTTTAAAAGAAAATTCTTCATTTGCAAATATTAAATCATATTTGGATACACATTTGAGAGTTATACATGTGGTTCTGATTGCGAGCGAAGACGTGTAGTTTCCGGGCCCCTTTTTCTCAGCTTCAGGTCATTCTAGTCCCACGTTTGTCTAACCTCAAACGAAGACTATTTGGAAGAAATGGAATTATGGGTTTAAAAATATAAAATAATTTTCTGATACCCATTTGAGAGACATAGGTGTGTTCCCGAGCTCTCGCAACATTGAGGCATTCTTTGGCCCATTTCGATCAAATTCATATCGTTTTAGGGTTGATTCTGGTTAACCCCAAATGAAGGTGATTTTTGAAAAGAAAAATTCTTCATTTGCAAATATGAAATCATATTTGGATACCCATTTGAGAGTTTTACACTTGGTCCTAATTGTGAGAAAAGACGTGTAGTTCTTGGGCCACGTTTTCTCAACTTTGGGTCATTCCAAGCCAAAGTTTGACTAGCCCCGATTGAAGGCTATTTGGAAGAAATGGAATTATGGGTTTAAAATTACAAAATAATTTGTTGATACCCATTTGAGAGATGTACGTGGGTTCTCGTGCGCTCGTAACGTTGAGGCATTCTTTGGCCCATTTCAATCAAATTCGTATCGTTTTAGTGTTGATCTTGGTTAACCCCAAATGAAGTTGATTTTTTGAAAGAAAATTTCTTCATTTGAAAATATGAAATCATTTTTGGATACCCATTTGAGAGATGTACACGAGGTCTTGATTGCGAGTGAAGATGTGTAGTTCTTGGGACCCATTTTTTCACAACTTCGGGTCATTCTAGTCCAAAGTTTTTGACCAGCCTCGAATGAAGGCTATTTGGAAGAAGTGGAATTATGGGTTTAAAAATACAAAATAATTTTTGGATACCCATTTGATAGGTGTAAGTGGGTTCTCGTGCACTTGTAACGTTGAGGCATTCTTTGGCCCATTTCGATCAAATTCATATCGTTTCAGGGTTTTTTCTGGTTAACACCGAATAAAGTTAATTTTTTTAAAGAAAATTTCTTCATTTGCAAATATGAAATCATATTTAGATACCCATTTGAGAGTTGTACACGTGGTCTTGATTGCGAGCGAAGACGTGTAGTTCTTGGGCCCCATTTTTTCTCAACTTCGGGTCATTCTAGTCCCAAGTTTTTGACCAGCGTCAAATGAAGGCTATTTGGTAGAAGTGGAATTATGGGTTTAAAAATACAAAATAATTTTTGGATGCCCATTTGAGACATACAGGTGGGTTCCCGAGCACTCGTAACGTTGAGGCATTCTTTGGTCCATTTCGATCAAATTCATATCGTTTTCAGGTTGATTCTGGTTAACCTCGAATGAAGGTAATTTTTGAAAAGACAAATTCTTCATTTGAAAATCTGAAATCATATTTGGATACCCATTTGAGAGTTGTACACGTAGCCCCAATTGCGGGAGAAGACGTGTAGTTCTTAGGCCTCTTTTTCTCAACTTCGGGTCATTCTAGGACCAAGTTTGACCAGATTCGAACGAAGACTATTTGGAAGAAGTGGAATTATGGGTTTAAAAATATAAAATAATTTTATGATACCCATTTGAGAGATGCAAGTGGGTTCTCGAGCGCTCGTAACGTTGAGGCATTATTTTTCCCATTTCGATCAAATTCATATTGTTTTAGGGGCGATTATGGTTAACCCTGAATGAAGGTGATTTTTGTAAAGAAAAATTCTTCATTTGCAAATATTAAATCATATTTAGATACACATTTGAGAGTTGTACACGTGGTCCTGATTGCGAGCGAAGACGTGTAGTTCTTGGGCCCCTTTTTCTCAGCTTCAGGTCATTCTAGGCCCAAGTTTGTCTAGCCTCGAACAAAGACTATTTGGAAGAAATGGAATTATGGGTTTAAAAATATAAAATAATTTTTTGATACCCACTTGAGAGATATAGGTGTGTTCCCGAGCTCTCGCAATGTTGAGGCATTCTTTGGCCCATTTTGATCAAATTCATATTGTTTTAGGGTTGATTCTGGTTAACCCCGAATGAAGGTGATTTTTGGAAAAAAAAATTCTTCATTTGCAAATATGAAATCATATTTGGATACCAATTTGAGAGTTGTACACGTGGTCCTAATTGTGATGAAGATGTGTAGTTCTTGGGCCACTTTTTCTCAACTTCGGGTCATTCTAGGCCCAAGTTTGACCAGCCTCGAATGAAGGCTATTTGGAAGAAATGGAATTATGGTTTTAAAAATACAAAATATTTTTTTGATAGTCATTTGAGTCATACAAGTGGGTTCCCGAGCGCTCGTAACGTTGAGGCATTCTTTGGCCCGTTTCGATCAAATCCGTATCGTTTTAGGGTTGATTATGTTTAACTCCGAATGAAGGTAATTTTTGAAAAGAAAAATTATTCATTTCCATAGATGAAATCATATTTGGATACCAATTTGAGAGTTGTACATGTGGTCCCTATTGCAGGAGAAGACATATAGTTCTTGGGCCCCTTTTTCTCAACTTCGGTTCATTCTAGGCCCAAGTTTGACCAGCCTCGAACGAAGGCTATTTGGAAGAACTGAAATTATGGGTTTAAAAATATAAAATAAGTTTTTGATACCCATTTGATAGATATAGGTGGGTTCCCGAGATCTCGCAATGTTGAGGTATTCTTTGGCCCATTTCGATCAAATTCATATCCTTTTAGGGTTGATTCTGGTTAACCCCGAATGAAGGTGATTTTTGAAAAGAAAAATTCTTCATTTGCAAATATGAAATCATATTTGGATACACATTTGAGGGTTGTACACGTGGTCTTGATAGTGAGTGAAGACATGTAGTTCTTCGGCCCTTTTTCTCAACTTCGGGTCATTCTAGCCCCAAGTTTTACTAGCTCCGAATGAAGCCTATTTGGAAGAAGTGGAATTATGGGTTTAAAAATACAAAATAATTTTTTGATTTCCATTTGAGAGATGCAAGTGGGTTCTCGAGCGCTCGTAACGTTGAGGAATTCTTTTTCCCATTTCGATCAAATTCATATCGTTTTAGGGTCGATTCTAGTTTGCCTCGAATAAAGGTCAATTTTGAAAAGAAAAATTCTTCATTTGCAAATATTAAATCATATTTGGATACACATTTGAGAGTTGTACATGTGGTCCCGATTATGAGCGAATATGTGTAGTTATTGGGCCCCTTTTTCTCAACTTCGGGTCGTACTAGGCCCAAGTTTGACCAACCTCAAACGAAGGCTATTTGGAAGAAGTGGAATTATGGGTTTAAAAATATAAAATAATAATTTGATATCCATTTGAGAGATATAGGTGGGTTCCCGAGCTCTCGCAACATTAAGGCATTATTTGGCAAATTTCGATCAAATTCGTATCGGTTTAGTGTTTATTCTGGTTAACCCCAAATGAAGGTGATTTTTGAAAACACAAATTCTTCATTTCCAAATATGAAATCATATTTGGATACCCATTTGAGAGTTGTACACGTTGTCCTAATTGAGGGAGAAGACGTGTAGTTCTTGTGTCCCTTTGTCTCAACTTTGGGTCATTCCAGGCCCAAGTTTGACCAGCCCCGAATGAAGCCTATTTGGAGGAAGTGGAATTATGGGTTTAAAAATACAAAATAAATTTTCGATACCCATTTGAGAGATGCAAGTGGGTTCCTGAGCGCTCATAATGTTGAGGCATTCTATTGCCCATTTCGATCAAACTTGTATCGTTTTTGGGTCAATTCTTGTTAACCCCGAATGAAGTTGATTTTTGAAAATTAAAATTATTCATTTGCAAATATGAAATCATATTTGGATACCCATTTGAGAGTTGTACACATGGTCCTAATTGCAAGCGAAGACGTGTAGTTCTTGGGCCCCCTTTTCTCAACTTCGGGTCATTCTAGGCCCAAGTTTGACCAGCCCCAAAT
>SNQJ01S0002020.1:206160-220881 GCA_010110895.2 Picea sitchensis | reverse complement strand
GTTTGACCAGCCCCAAATGAAGGCTATTTGGAAGAAGTGGAATTATGGGTTTAAAAATACAAAATAATTTTTTGATACACATTTGAGAGATGTAAGTGGGTTCTCGTGCACTCGTAACGTTGAGGCATTCTTTCGCCCATTTCGATCAAATTCGTATCGTTTTAAGGTTGATTCTGGTTAACCCCGAATGAAGATGATTTTTTTAAGCAAATTTCTTCATTTGCAAATATGAAATCATATTTGGATACCCATTTGAGAGTTGTACACGAGGTCTTGATCGCGAGCGAAGATATGTAGTTCCTGGGCCCCCTTTTTTCTCAACTTCGGGTCATTCTAGTCCCAAGTTTTTGACCAGCCTAGAATGAAGGCTATTTGGAATAGGTGGAATTATGGGTTTAAAAATAAAAAATAATTTTTGGATACCCATTTGAGAGATGTAAGTGGGTTCTCGTGCGCTCGTAACGTTGAGAAATTCTTTGGCCCATTTCGATCAAATTCGTATCGTTTTAGGGTTGATTATGGTTATCCCCGAATGAAGTTGACTTTTTTAAAGCGAATTTCTTCATTTGCAAATATGAAATCATATTTAGATACCCATTTGAGAGTTGTACACGTGGTCTTGATTGCGAGCGAAGACGTGTAGTTGTTGGGCCCCCTTTTTTCTCAACTTCAGGTCATTCTAGTCCCAAGTGTTTTACTGACCTCGAATGAAGGCTATTTGGAAGAAGTGGAATTATGGGTTTAAAAATACAAAATAATTTTTGGATAACCATTTGAGACATACAAGTGGGTTCCTGAGCGCTCGTAACGTTGAGGCATTCTTTGGCCCATTTCGATCAAATTCGTATCGTTTTAGGGTTGATTTTTGTTAACCCTGAATGAAGGTGATTTTTGAAAAGAAAAATTCTTCATTTGCAAATTTGAAATCATATTTTGATACCCATTTTAGAGTTGTACATGTGGTCCTGATTGTGAGCGAAGATGTGTAGTTCTTGGGGCCCTTTTTCTCAGCTTCGGTTCATTCTAGGCCCACGTTTGTCTAGCCTCGAATGAAGACTATTTGGAAGAAATGGAATTATGGGTTTAAAAATATAAAATAATTTTTTGATACCCATTTGAGAGATATAGGTGTGTTCCCGAGCTCTCGCAACACTGAGGCATTCTTTGGCCCGTTTCGATCAAATTCATATCGATTTAGGGTTGATTTTGGTTAAAGCCAAATGAAGGTGATTTTTGAAAAGCAAAATTCTTCATTTGCAAATATGAAATCCTATTTGGATACCCATTTGAGAGTTGTACACTTGGTCCTAATTGTGAGCCAAGACGTGTAGTTCTTGGGCCACTTTTTCTCAACTTCGGGTCATTCCAGGCCCAAGTTTGACAAGCCCCAAATGAAGGCTATTTGGAAGAAATGGAATTATGGGTTTAAAAATACAAAATAATTTTTTGATACCCATTTGATAGATGTAAGTGGGTTCTCGTGCGCTCGTAACGTTGAGCCATTCTTTGCCCATTTCGATCAAATTCGTATCGTTTTAGTGTTGATTCTGGTTAACCCTGAATGACGTTGATTTTTTTAAAGCAAATTTCTTCATTTGCAAATATGAAATCATTTTTGGATACCCATTTGAGAGTTGTACATGAGGTCTTGATTGCGAGCGAAGACGTGTAGTTCTTGGGGCCCCTTTTTTCGCAACTTCAGGTCATTCTAGTCCCAAGTTTTTTACCAGCCTCCAATGAAGGCTATTTGGAAGAAGTGGAATTATGGGTTTAAAAATACAAAATAATTTTTTGATACCCATTTGAGAGATGTAAGGGGGTTCTTGTGCGCTCGTAACGTTGAGGCATTCTTTGGCCCATTTCGATCAAATTCGTATCGTTTTAGGGTTTTTTCTGGTTAACCCCGATTGAAGTTGATTTTTTTAAAGAAAGTTTCTTCATTTGCAAATATGAAATCATATTTAGATACCCATTTGAGAGTTGTACATGTGGTCTTTATTGCGAGTGAAGACGTGTAGTTCTTGGGCCCCCTTTTTTCTCAACTTCGGGTCATTCTAGTCCCAAGTTTTTGACGAGCGTCGAATGAAGGCTATTTCGAAGAAGTGGAATTATGGGTTTAAAAATACAAAATATTTTTTTGATACCTATTTGAGAGATGCAAGTGGCTTCACGTGCACTCGTAACGTTGAGGCATTATTTGGCCCATTTCGATCAAATTCGTATCATTTTAGGGTTGATTCTGGTTAACCCCGAATGAAGTTGGTTTTTTTAAAGCAAATTTCTTCATTTGCAAATATGAAATAATATTTGGATACCCATTTGAGAGTTGTACATGAGGTCTTGATTGCGAATGAAGACATGTAGTTCTTGGGCCCTCTTTTTTCTCAACTTCGGGTCATTCTAGTCCCAAGTTTTTGACCAGCCTCCAATGAAGGCTATTTGGAAGAAGTGGAATTATGGGTTTAAAAATAAAAAATAATTTTTGGATACCCATTTGAGAGATGTAAGTGGGCTCTCGTGCGCTCGTAACGTGGAGGCATTCTTTGGCCCATTTCGATCAAATTCGTATTGTTTTAGGGTTGATTTTGGTTAACCCTGAATGAAGTTGATTTAAAAAAAAAAAAATTATTCATTTGCAAATATGAAATCATATTTAGATACCCGTTCGAGAGGTGTACACGTGATCTTGATTGCAAGCGAAGATGTGTAGTTCTTAGGCCCCCTTTTTTCTCAACTTCGGGTCATTCTAGTCCCAAGTTTTTTACCAACCCTGAATGAAGGCTATTTGGAAGAAGTGGAATTATGGGTTTAAAAATAGAAAATAATTTTTGGATAACCATTTGAGACATACAAGTTGCGTCCCGAGCGCTCATAACGTTGAGGCAATCTTTGGCCCATTTCGATCAAATTCGTATCGTTTTAGGGTTGATTTTTGTTAACCCCGAATGAAGGTGATTTTTGAAAAGACAAATTCTTCATTTGCAAATCTGAAATCATATTTGGATACCCATTTGAGAGTTGTACACATGGTCCCGATTGCGAGAGAAGACATGTATTTCTTGGGGCCCTTTTTCTCAACTTCAGGTCATTCTAGGCCCAAGTTTGACCAGCCTCGAACGAAGACTATTTGGAAAACGTGGAATTATGAGTTTAAAAATATAAAATAATTTTTTGATACCCATTTGAGAGATGCAAGTGGGTTCCCGAGCGCTCGTAACATTGAGGCATTCTTTTTCCCATTTCGATCAAATTCATATTGTTTTAGGGGCGATTATGGTTAACCCCGAATGAAGGTGATTTTTGAAAAGAAAAATTCTTCATTTGCAAATAATAAATCATTATTGGAATCACATTTGAGAGCTGTACACGTGGTCCTGAGTGCGAGCGAAGACGTGTAGTTCTTGGGCCCCTTTTTCTCAGCTTTGGGTCATTCTAGGCCCAAGTTTGTTTAGCCTCGAACAAAGACTATTTGGAAGAAATGGAATTATGGGTTTAAAAATATAAAATAATTTTTTGATACCCATTTGAGAGATATAGGTGTGTTCCCCAGATCTCGCAACGTTGAGGCATTCTTTGGCCCATTTCGATCAAATTCATATCGTTTTAAGGTTGATTCTGGTTAAACCCGAATGAAGTTGATTTTTGAAAAGCAAAATTCTTCATTTGAAAATATGAAATCATATTTGGATACCCATTTTGATATTTGTACATGTGGTCTTGATTGTGAGCGAAGCCGTGTAGTTCTAGGGCCGCTTTTTCTCAAATTCAGGTCATTCTAGGCCCAAGTTTGACTAGCCTGGAATGAAGGGTATTTGGAAGAAGTTGAATTATGGGTTTAAAAATATAAAATATTTTTTTGATACACATTTGAGAGATGCAAGTGAGTTCCCGAGAGCTCGTAACGTTGAGGCATTCTTTGTGCCATTTCGATCAAATTCGTATCATTTTAGGGTTGATTCTAGTTAATCCCGAATGAAGGTGATTTTTGAAAAGCAAAATTATTCATTTGCAAATATGAAAGCATATTTGGATACCCATTTGAGACTTGTACACTTTTTCTTGATTGCGAGCGAAGACGTGTAGTTCTTGGGCCCCTTTTTCTCAACTTCGGGTCATTGTAGGCCCAAGTTTGACCAGCCCCAAATGAAGGCTATTTGGAGGAAGTGGAATTATGGGTTTAAAAATACAAAACTATTTTTTGATACCCATTTGAGAGATACAAGTGGGTTCCTGAGCGCTCGTAACGTTGAGGCATTCTTTGGCCCATTTCGATCAAATTCATATTGTTTTAGGGTTTATTTTGTTTAACCCCAAATGAAGGTGATTTTTGAAAAGACAAATTCTTCATTTACAAACATGAAATCATGTTTGGATACCCATTTGAGAGTTGTACACGTGGTCCCGATTTTGGGGGAAGACGTGTAATTCCTTGGCCCCAAGTTCATTCTAGGCCCAAGCTTGACTAGCCTGGAACGAAGGGTATTTCGAAGAATTTGAATTATGGGTTTAAAAATAAAACATTATAATTTGATACACATTTGAGAGATATAGGTGGGTTCTCGATCTCTCGCAACGTTGAGRGATTCTTTGGTCCATTTCGATCAAATTCATATCGTTTTAGGGTTGATTTTAGTTAACCCCGAATGAAGGTGATTTTTGAAAAGAAAAAGTCTTCATTTGAAAATATGAAATCATATTTGTATACCCATTTGAGAGTTGTACACATGGTCTCGATTGCGCGAGAAGACGTGTAGTACTTGGGCCCCTTTTTGTCAACTTCGAGGCATTCTAGGCCCAAGTTTGACCAACCTTGAACGAAGACTATTTGGAAGAAGTGGAATTATGGGTTTAAAAATATAAAATAATTTTTTCATACCCATTTAAGAGATGCAAGTGGGTTCCCGATCGCTCGTAACATTGAGGAATTCTTTTTCCCATTTCGATAGAATTCATATTGTTTTAGGGGCAATTATGGTTAACCCCGAATGAAGGTGATTTTTGAAAAGAAAAATTCTTCATTTGCAAATATTAAATCATATTTGGATACACATTTGAGAGTTGTACATTTGGTTCTGATTGCGAGCGAAGACGTGTAGTTCCTGGGCCCCTTTTTCTCAGTTTTGGGTCATTCTAGTCCCACGTTTGTCTAGCCTCGAACGAAGACTATTTGGAAGAGATGGAATTATGGGTTTAAAAATATAAAATAAATTTTTGATACCCATTTGAAAGATACAGGTGTGTTCCCAAGCTCTCGCAACGTTGAAGTATTCTTTGGCCGATTTCGATCAAATTCATATCATTTTAGGGTTGATTCTGGCTAACCCCAAATGAAGGTGATTTTTGAAAAGAAAAATTCTTCATTTGCAAATATGAAATCATATTTGGATACCCATTTGAGAGTTATACACGTGGTCTTGTTTGCGAGTGGAGACGTGTAGTTCTTCGACCCTTTTTCTCAACTTCGTGTCATTCTCGCCCCAAGTTTTACCAGCTCTGAATGAATCCTATTTGGAAGAAGTGGAATTATGGGTTTAAAAATACAAAATAATTTTTTGATTTCCATTTGAGAGATGCAAGTGGGTTCCCGAGCGCTCGTAACGTTGAGGAATTCTTTTTCCCATTTCGATCAAATTCATATCGTTTTAGGGTCGATTCTGGTTTGCCCCGAATAAAGGTGATTTTTGAAAAGCAAAATTCTTCATTTGCAAATATTAAATCATATTTGGATACACATTTGAGAGTTGCACACGTTGTCCCGATTATGACCGAAAATGTGTAGTTCTTGGGCCCCTTTTTCTCAACTTCGGGTCGTACTAGGCCCAAGTTTGACCATATAAAAATAAAATAATATTTTGATACCCATTTGAGAGATATATGTGGGTTCCCGAGCTCTCGCAACATTGAGGCATTATTTGGCCAATTTCGATCAAATTCGTATCGGTTTAGGGTTTATTTTGGTTAACCTCGAATGAAGGTGATTTTTGAAAACACAAATTCTTCATTTCCAAAGATGAAATCATATTTGGATACCCATTTGAGAGTTGTACACATTGTCCCAATTGAGGGAGAAGACGTGTAGTTCTTGGGCCTCTTTTTCTCAACTTTGGGTCATTCTAGGCCCAAGTTTGACCAACCCCGAAAGAAGGCTATTTGGAGGAAGTGGAATTATGGGTTTATAAATACAAAATAATTTTTTGATAGCCATTTGAGAGATGCAAGTGGGTTCCCGAGCACTCGTATGTTGAGGCATTCCATTGCCCATTTCGATCAAACTCATATCGTTTTTAGGTCAATTCTTGTTAACCTCGAATGAAGGTGATTTAAAAAAATTAAAATTATTCATGTGCAAATATGAAATCATATTTGGATACCCATTTGAGAGTTGTACACGTGGTCCTAATTGCGAGCGAAGACGTGTAGTTCTTGGGCCCCCTTTTCTCAACTTCGGGTCATTCTAGGCCCAAGTTTGACCAGCCCTAATGAAGGCTATTTGGAAGAAGTGGAATTATGGGTTTAACAATACAAAATAATTTTTTGATACCCATTTGAGAGATATAAGTGGGTTTTCGTGTGCTCGTAACGTTGAGGCATACTTTGGCCCATTTCGATCAAATTCGTATCATTTTAGGGTTGATTCAAGTTAACCCCGAATGAAGGTGATTTTATGTTTAACTCTGAATGAAGGTAATTTTTGAAAAGACAAATTCTTCATTTCCAATGATGAAATAAGATTTGGATACCAATTTGAGAGTTGTACACATGGTCCCGATTGTGGGAGAAGACATATAGTTCTTAGGCTCCTTTTTCTCAACTTCGGGTCATTCTAGGCCCAAGTTTGACCAACCTAGAACGAAGGCTATTTGGAAGAACTGAAATTATGGGTTTAAAAATATAAAATAAGTTTTTGATACCCATTTGATAGATATAGGTGGGTGCCCGAGATCTCACAATTTTGAGGCATTCTTTGGCCCATTTCGATCAAATTCGTATCCTTTTAGGGTTGATTATGGTTAACCTTGAATGAAGGTGATTTTTGAAAAGAAAAATTATTCATTTGCAAATATGAAATCATATTTGGATACCCATTTGAGATTTGTACACGTGGTCTTGATTGCGAGTGAAGACATGTAGTTCTTCGGCCCTTTTTCTCAACTTCGGGTCATTCTAGCCCCAATTTTTACCAGCTCCGAATGAAACCTATTTGGAAGAAGTGGAATCATGGGTTTAAAAATAAAAAATAATTTTTTGATTTCCATTTGAGAGATGCAAGTGGGTTCCCGAGCGCTCGTAACATTGAGGAATTCGTTTTCCCATTTCGATCAAAATCATATCGTTTTAGGGCCGATTCTGGTTTGCCTCGAATAAAGGTCATTTTTGGAAATAAAAATTCTTCATTTGCAAATATTAAATCATATTTAGATACACATTTGTGAGTTGTACATGTGGCCCCGATTATGAGCGAATATGTGTAGTTATTGGGCCCCTTTTTCTCAACTTCGGGTCATACTAGGCCCAAGTTTGACCAACCTCGAACGAAGGCTATTTGGAAGAAGTGGAATTATGGGTTTAAAAATATAAAATAATATTTTGATACCCATTTGAGAGATATGGGTGGGTTCCCGAGCTCTCGCAACATTGAGGCATTATTTGGCCAATTTCGATCAAATTCGTATCAATTTAGGGTTTATTCTAGTTAACCCCGAATGAAGGTGATTTTTGAAAACACAAATTCTTCATTTCCAAAGATGAAATCATCTTTGGATACCCATTTGAGAGTTGTACACGTTGTCCCAATTGAGGGAGAGGACGTGTAGTTCTTGGGTCCCTTTGTCTCAATTTTGGGTCATTCCAGGCCCAAGT
Organism: Picea sitchensis; assembly: GCA_010110895.2. NCBI lineage: Eukaryota > Viridiplantae > Streptophyta > Pinopsida > Pinales > Pinaceae > Picea > Picea sitchensis. Next base: position 213,021 of record SNQJ01S0002020.1, on the reverse strand, counting down.
TTGACCAGCCCCGAATGAAGGCTATTTGGAGGAAGTGAAATTATTGGTTTAAAAATACAAAATATTTTTTTGATATCCATTTGAGAGATGCAAGTGGGTTCCTGAGCGCTCGTAACGTTGACGCATTCTATTTCCCATTTCGATCAAACTCGTATCATTTTTGGGTCAATTCTTGTTAACCCCGAATGAAGGTGATTTTTGAAAATTAAAATTATTCATTTACAAATATGAAATCATATTTGGATACCCATTTGAGAGTTGTACACATGGTCCTAATTGCGAATGAAGACGTGTAGTTCTTGGGCCCCTTTTTTTCAACTTCAGGTCATTGTAAGCCCAAGTTTGACCAGCCCCGAATGAAGGCTATTTAGAGGAAGTGGAATTATGGGTTTAAAAATAAAAAATAATTTTTTGATACCCATTTGGGAAATACAAGTGGGTTCCCGAGCGCTCGTAACGTTGAGGCATTCTTTGGCCAATTTCAATCAAATTCATATCGTTTTAGGGTTGATTTTGTTTAACCACGAATGAAGGTGATTTTTGAAAAGACAAATTCTTCATTTGAAAATATGAAATCATGTTTGGATACCCATTTGAGATTTGTACACGTGGTCCCGATTGTGGGAGAAGAAGTGTAGTTCTTGGGCCCCAAGGTCATTCTAGGCCCAAGCTTGACCAGCGTGGAACTTAGGGTATTTGGAAAATTTTGAATTGTGGGTTTAAAAATAAAAAATAATTATTTGATACCCATTTGAGAGATATAGGTGGGTTCTCGATCTCTCGCAACATTGAGAGATTCTTTGGCCCATTTCGATCAAATTCGTATTGTTTTAGGGTTGATTTTGGTTAACCCCGAATGAAGGTGATTTTTGAAAAGACAAATTCTTTATTTGAAAATATGAAATCATATTTGTATAGCCATTTGAGAGTTGTATACGTGGTCCCCATTGCGGGAGAAGACGTGTAGTTCTTGGGCCCCTTTTTGTCAACTTCGGGGCATTCTAGGCCAAAGTTTGACAAGCATCGAACGAAGACTATTTGGAAGAAGTGGAATTATGGGTTTAAAAATATAAAATATTTTTTTGATACCCATTTGAGATATGCAAGTGGGTTCCCGAGCGCTCGTAACGTTGAGGCATTCTTTTTCCCATTTCAATCAAATTCATATTGTTTTAGGGGCCATTATGGTTAACCTCGAATGATGGTTAACCCCGAATGAAGGTGATTTTTGAAAAGAAAAATTCTTCATTTGCAAATATTAAATCATATTTGGATACACATTTGAGAGTTGTACATGAGGTTCTGATTGCGAGCGAAGACGTGTAGTTCTTGGGCCCCTTTTTCTCAGCTTCGGGTCATTCTAGGCCCACATTTGTCTAGCCTCGAAGGAAGACTATTTGGAAGAAATGGAATTATGGGTTTAAAAATTTAAAATAATTTACCCATTTGAGAGATATTGGTGTGTTCCCGAGATCTTGCAACATTGAGGCATTCTTTGGCCCATTTCATCAAATTCATATCGTTTTAGGGTTGATTCCGGTTAACCCCAAATGAAGTGGATTTTTGAAAAGAAAAATTATTCATTTGCAAATATGAAATCATATTTGGATACCCATTTGAGAGTTGTACACTTGGTCCTAATTGCGAGCGAAGACGTGTAGTTCTTGGGCCTTTTTTTCTCAACTTCGGGTCATTCCAGGCCAAAGTTTGACGAGTCCCGAATGAAGGCTATTTGGAAGAAATGGAATTATGGGTTTAAAAATACAAAATAATTTTTTGATACCCATTTGATAGATGTAAGTGGGTTCTCGTGCGCTCGTAACGTTGAGGCATTCTTTGGCCCATTTCGATCAAATTCGTATCGTTTTAGTGTTGATTCGGGTTAACCCCGAATGAAGTTGATTTTTTTAAAGCAAATTTCTTCATTTGCAAATATGAAATCATTTTTGGATACCCATTTGAGAGTTGTACATGAGGTCTTGATTGCGAGTGAAGACGTGTAGTTCTTGGGACCCCTTTTTTCGCAACTTCGGGTCATTCTAGTCCCAAGTTTTTGACCAGCCTCGAATGAAGGCTAATTGGAAGAAGTGGAATTATGGGTTTAAAAATACAAAATAAATTTTGGATACCCATTTGAGAGATGTAAGGGGATTCTCGTGCGCTCGTAACGTTGAGGCATTCTTTGGCCCATTTCGATCAAATTCGTATCGTTTTAGGTTTTTTTCTGGTTAACCCCGAATGAAGTTGATTTTTTTAAAGAAAGTTTCTTCATTTGCAAATATGAAATCATATTTAGATACCCATTTGAGAGTTGTACACGTGGTCTTGATTGCGAGCGAAGATGTGTAGTTCTTGTGTCCCCTTTTTTCTCAACTTTGGGTCATTCTAGTCCCAAGTTTTTGACCAGCATCGAAGGAAGGCTATTTGGAAGAAGTGGAATTATGGGTTTAAAAATACAAAATAATTTTTGGATACCCATTTGAGAGATGTAAGTGGGTTCTCATGCGCTCATAACGTTGAGGCATTATTTGGCCCATTTCGATCAAATTCGTATCATTTTAGGGTTGATTTTGGTTAACCCCAAATGAAGTTGATTTTTTTAAAGAAAATTTCTTCATTTGCAAATATGAAATCATATTTGGATACCCATTTGAGAGTTGTAAAGGAGGTCTTGATTGCGAACGAAGACATGTAGTTCTTGGGCCCCCTTTTTTCTCAACTTCAGGTCATTCTAGTCCCAAGTTTTAGACCAGCCTCCAATGAAGGCTATTTGGAAGAAGTGGAATTATGGGTTTAAAAATAAAAAATAATTTTTGGATACCCATTTGAGAGATGTAAGTGGGTTCTCGTGCGCTCGTAACGTCGAGGCATTCTTTGGCCCATTTCGATCAAATTCGTATCGTTTTAGGGTTGATTCTGGTTAACCCCGAATGAAGTTGATTTTTTTAAAGAAAATTTCTTCATTTACAAATATGAAATCATATTTAGAAACCCATTCGAGAGTATTACAAGTGGTCTTGATTGCAAGCGAAAACGTGTAGTTCTTGGGCCCCCTTTTTTCTCAACTTCGGTTCATTCTAGTCCCAAGTTTTTTACCAACCTCGAATGAAGGCTATTTGGAAGAAGTGGAATTATGGGTTTAAAAATACAAAATAATTTTTGGATAACCATTTGAGACATACAAGTGGCTTCCCGAGCGCTCATAACCTTGAGGCATTCTTTTGCCGATTTCGATCAAATTCGTATCGTTTTAGGGTTGATTTTTGTTAACCTCGAATGAAGGTGATTTTTGAAAAGACAAATTATTCATTTGAAAATCTGAAATCATATTTGGATACCCATTTGAGAGTTGTACACATGGTCCCGATTGCGAGAGAAGACGTGTAGTTCTTGGGCCCCTTTTTCTCAACTTCAGGTCATTCTAGGCCCAAGTTTGACCATCCTCGAACGAAGACTATTTGGAAAAAGTGGAATTATGGGTTTAAAAATATAAAATAATTTTTTGATACCCATTTGAGAGATACAAGTGGGTTCCCGAGAACTCGTAAAGTTGAGGGATTCTTTGGCCCATTTGATCAAATTCGTATTGTTTTAGGGTTGATTTTGGTTAACCCCGAATGAAGGTGATTTTTGAAAAGACAAAGTCTTCATTTGAAAATATGAAATCATATTTGTATACCCAGTTGAGAGTTGTACACATGGTCCTGATTGTGGGAGAAGACGTGTAGTTCTTGGGCCCCTTTTTGTCAACTTTGGGGCATTCTGGGCCCAAGTTTGACCAACCTTGAACGAAGACTATTTGGAATAAGTGGAATTATGGGTTTAAAAATATAAAATAATTTTTTGATACCAATTTAAGAGATGCAAGTGGGTTCCCGAGCGCTCGTAACATTGAGGAATTATTTTTCCCATTTCGATCAAATTCATATTGTTTTAGGGGCAATTATGGTTAACCCCGAATGAAGGTGATTTTTGAAAAGACAAATTCTTCATTTGCAAATATTAAATCATATTTGGATACACATTTGAGAGTTGTCCATGTGGTTCTGATTGCGAGCGAAGACGTGTAGTTCCTGGGCCCCTTTTTCTCAGCTTCGGGTCATTCTAGGCCCACGTTTGTCTAGCCTCGAACGAAGACTATTTGGAAGAAATGGAATTATGGATTTAAAAATATAAAATAAGTTTTTCATACCCATTTGAGAGATATAGGTGTGTTCCCAAGCTCTCACAACGTTGAGGCATTCTTTGGCCCAATTCGATAAAATTCATATTGTTTTAGGGTTGATTCTGGTTAACCCCAAATGAAGGTGATTTTTGAAAAGTAAAATTCTTCATTTGCAAATATGAAATCATATTTGGATACCCATTTGAGATATGTAAGTGGGTTCGCGTGCGCTCGTAACGCTAAGGCATTCTTTGGCCCATTTCGATCAAATTCGTATCGTTTTAGTGTTGATTATGGTTACCCTAAATGAAGTTGATTTTTTTAAAGCAAATTTCTTCACTGAAATATGAAATCATTTTTGGATACCCATTTGAGAGTTGTACATGAGGTCTTGATTGTGAGCAAAGACATGTAGTTCTTGGGGCCCCTTTTTTCGCAACTTCGGGTCATTCTAGTCGCAAGTTTTTGACCAGCCTCAAATGAAGGCTATTTGGAAGAAGTGGAATTATGGGTTTAAAAATACAAAATAATTTTTGGATACCCATTTGAGAGATGTAAGTGGGTTCTCGTGTGCTCGTAACGTTGAGGCATTCTTTGGCCCATTTCGATCAAATTCATATCGTTTTAGGGTTTTTTCTGGTTAACCCCGAATGAAGTTGATTTTTTTAAAGAAAATTTCTTCATTTGCAAATATGAAATCATATTTAGATACCCATTTTAGAGTTGTACACGTGGTCTTGATTGCGAGCGAAGACGTGTAGTTCTTGGGCCCCCTTTTTTCTCAACTTCGGGTCATTCTAGTCCCAAGTTTTTGACCAGCCTCAAATGAAGGCTATTTGGAAGAAGTGGAATTATGGGTTTAAAAATACAAAATAATTTTTGGATACCCATTTGAGAGATGTAAGTGGGTTCTCGTGTGCTCGTAACGTTGAGACATTCTTTGGCTCATTTCGATCAAATTCATATCGTTTTAGGGTTGATTTTGGTTAAACCCAAATGAAGGTGATTTTTGAAAAGACAAATTCTTCATTTGCAAATCTGAAAACATAATTGGATACACATTTGAGAGTTGTACATGTGGTCATGATTGCGAGCGAAGACGTGTATTTCTTGGGCCCCTTTTTCTCAGCTTTGGGTCATTCTAGGCCCAAGTTTGTCTAGCCTCGAACGAAGACTATTTGGAAGAAATGGAATTATGGGTTTAAAAATATAAAATAATTTTTTGATACCCATTTGAGAGATATAGGTGTGCTCCCGAGATCTCGCAACGTTGATGCATTCTTTGGCCCATTTCGATCAAATTCATATCATTTCAGGGTTGATTCTGGTTAAACCCGAATGAATGTGATTTTTGAAAAGAAAAATTCTTCATTTGCAAATATGAAATCATATTTGGATACACATTTGAGAGTTGTACACGTGGGCCTGATTGCGAGCGAAGACGTGTAGTTCTTGGGCCCCTTTTTCTCAACTTCGGGTCATTCTAGGCCCAAGTTTGTCTAGCCTCGAACAAAGACTATTTGGAAGAAATGGAATTATGGGTTTAAAAATATAAAATAATTTTTTGATACCCATTTGAGAGATATAGGTGTGTTCCCGAGATCTCGCAACGTTGAGGCATTCTTTGGCCCATTTTGATCAAATTCATATCGTTTCAGGGTTGATTCTGGTTAAACCCGAATGAAGGTGATTTTTGAAAAGAAAAATTCTTCATTTGCAAATATGAAATCATATTTGGATACACATTTGAGAGCTGTACACGTGGGCCTGATTGCGAGCGAAGACGTCTAGACAAACGAAGAATATTTGGAAGAAATGGAATTATAGGTTTAAAAATATAAAATAATTTTTTGATACCCACTTGAGAGATATAGGTGTGTTCCCGAGCTCTCGTAACGTTGAGGCATTCTTCGGCCCATTTCGATCAAATTCATATCGTTTTAGGGTTGATTCTAGTTAACCTCGAATGAAGGTGATTTTTTAAAATAAAAATTCTTCATTTGCAAATATGAAATCATATTTGGATACCCATTTGAGAGTTGTCTACGTGGTACCGATTATGAGCGAAGTTGTGTAGTTCTTGGGCCCCTTTTTCTCAACATCGGGTCGTACTAGGCCCAAGTTTGACCAACCTCGAATGAAGGCTATTTGGAAGAAGTGGAATTATGGGTTTAAAAATATAAAATAATATTTTGATACCCATTTGAGAGATATAGGTGGGTTCCCGAGCTCTCTCAACATTGAGGTATTATTTGGCCAGTTTCGATCAAATTTGTATCGGTTTAGGGTTTATTCTGGTTAGCCTTGAATGAAGGTGATTTTTGAAAACACAAATTCTTCATTTCCAAAGATGAAATTATATTTGGATACCCATTTGAGAGTTGTACACGTTTTCTCGATTGAGGGAGAAGACGTGTAGTTCTTGGGCCCCTTTTTCTCAACTTTGGGTCATTCCAGGCCCAAGTTTGACCAACCTTGAATGAAGGCTATTTGAAAGAAGTGGAATTATGGGTTTAAAAATACAAAATAATTTTTTGATACCCATTTGAGAGATGCAAGTGGGTTCTCGAGTGCTCGTAACGTTGAGGCATTCTATTGCCCATTTCGATCAAACTCGTATCGTTTTAGGGTCAATTCTTGTTAACCCCGAATGAAGGTGATTTTTGAAAATTAAAATTATTCATTTGCAAATATGA
>SNQJ01S0002020.1:191117-206110 GCA_010110895.2 Picea sitchensis | reverse complement strand
CGTATCGTTTTAGGGTCAATTCTTGTTAACCCCGAATGAAGGTGATTTTTGAAAATTAAAATTATTTATTTGCAAATATGAAATCATATTTGGATACCCATTTGAGAGTTGTACATGTGGTCCTAATTGCGAGTGAAGACGTGTAGTTCTTGGGTCCCTTTTTTCTCAACTTCGGGTCATTCTAGGCCCAAGATTGACCAGCCCCAAATGAAGGCTATTTGGAAGAAGTGGAATTATGGGTTTAAAAATACAAAATAATTTTTTGATACCCATTTGAGAGATGTAAGTGGGTTATCGTGCGCTCGTAACGTTGAGGCATTCTTTGGCCCATTTCGATCAAATTCGTATCGTTTTAGGGTTGATTCTGGTTAACCCCGAATGAAGTTGATTTTTTTAAAGCAAATTTCTTCAATTGCAAATATGAAAACATATTTGGATACCCATTTGAGAGTTGTACATGAGGTCTCGATTGCGAGCGACGACGTGTAGTTCTTGGGGCCCCTTTTTTCTCAACTTCGGGTCATTCTAGTCCCAAGTTTTTGACCAGCCTCAAATGAAGGCTATTTGGAAGAAGTGGAATTATGGGTTTAAAAATACAAAATAATTTTTGGATACCCATTTGAGAAATGTAAGTGGGTTCTCGTGTGCTTGTAACGTTGAGGCATTCTTTGGCCCATTTCGATCAAATTCATATCGTTTTAGGGTTGATTTTGGTTAACCCTGAATGAAGTTTATTTTTTTAAAGAAAATTTCTTCATTTGCAAATATGAAATCATATTTAGATACCGATTTGAGAGTTGTACACGTGGTCTTGATTACGAGTGAAGACGTGTAGTTCTTGGGCCCCCTTTTTTCTCAACTTTGGGTCATTCTAGTCCCAAGTTTTTTACCAACCTCGAATGAAGGTTATTTGGAAGAAGTGGAATTATGGGATTAAAAATACAAAATAATTTTTGGATAACCATTTGAGACATACAAGTAGATTCTCGAGCGCTTGTAACGTTGAGGCATTCTTTGGCCCATTTCGATCAAATTCGTATCGTTTTAGGGTTGATTTTTGTTAACCCCGAATGAAGGTGATTTTTGAAAAGACAAATTCTTCATTTGCAAATCTGAAATCATATTTGGATACCCATTTGAAATTTGTACACGTGGTCCTGATTGCGGGAGAAGACGTGTAGTTCTTGGGCCCCTTTTTCTCAACTTCGGGTCATTCTAGGCCCAAGTTTGACCAGCCTCGAACGAAGACTATTTGGAAGAAGTAGAATTATGGGTTTAAGAATATAAAACAATTTTTTGATACCCATTTGAGAGATGCAAGTGGGTTCTCGAGTGCTCGTAACGTTGAGGCACTCTTTTTCCCATTTCGATCAAATTCATATTGTTTTAGGGGCGATTATGGTTAACCCCGAATGAAGGTGACTTTTAAAAAGAAAAATTCTTCATTTGCAAATATTAAATCATATTTAGATACAAATTTGAGAGTTGAACATGTGGTCCTCATTGCGAGTGAAGACGTGTAGTTCTTGGGGCCCTTTTTCTCAGCTTCGGGTCATTCTAGGCCCAAGTCTGTCTAGCCTCAAACGAAGACTATTTGGAAGAAATGGAATTATGGGTTTAAAAATATAAAATAAGTTTTTGACACCCATTTGAGAGATATAGGTGTGTTCATGAGATCTCACAACATTGAGGCATTCTTTGGCCCATTTTGATCAAATTCATATCGTTTTAGGGTTGATTTTGGTTAAACCCGAATGAATGTGATTTTTCAAAAGCAAAATTCTTCATTTGAAAATATGAAATCATATTTGGATACCCATTTGGAGATTTGTACACGTGGTCTTGATTGCGAGCGAAGCCGTGTAGTTCTTGGGCCCCTTTTTCTCAGTTTCAGGTCATTCTAGGCCCAAGTTTGACTAGCCTGTAATGAAGGGTATTTGGAAGAAGTTGAATTATGGGTTTAAAAATATAAAATATTTTTTTGATACACATTTGAGAGATGCAAGTGAGTTCCTGAGAGCTCGTAACGTTGAGGCATTCTTTGGCCCATTTCGATCAAATTCGTATCGTTTTAGGGTTGATTCTGGTTAATCCCGAATGAAGGTCATTTTTGAAAAGAAAAATTCTTCATTTGAAAATATGAAATCATATTTAGATACCCGTTTGAGACTTGTACATGTTGTCTTAATTGCGAGCGAAGATGTGTAGTTCTTGGGCCCCCTTTTTTCTCAACTTCGGGTCATTCTAGTCACTTTTTAACCAGCGTTGAATGAAGGCTATTTGGAAGAAGTGGAATTATGGGTTTAAAAATACAAAATAATTTTTGGATACCCATTTGAGACATACAAGTGGGTTCTCGAGCGCTCATAACGTTGAGGCATTCTTTGGTCCATTTCGATCAAATTCGTATCGTTTTCGGGTTGATTCTGGTTAACCCCGAATGAAGGTGATTTTTGAAAAGACAAATTCTTCATTTGCAAATCTGAAATCATATTTGGATACCCATTTGAGAGTTGTACACGTGGTCCCAATTGTGGGAGAAGACGTGTTTTTCTTGGGGCCCTTTTTCTCAACTTCGGGTCATTCTAGGCCCAAGTTTGCCCAGCCTCGAATGAAGACTATTTGGAAGAAGTGGAATTATGGGTTTAAAAATATAAAATAATTTTTTGATACCCATTTGAGATATGCAAGTGGGTTCCCGAGCGCTCGTAATGTTGAGGCATTCTTTTTCCCATTTCGATCAAATTCATACTGTTTTAGGGGCAATTATGGTTAACCCCGAATGAAGGTGATTTTTGAAAAGAAAAATTCTTCATTTGCAAATATTAAATCATATTTGGATACACATTTGAGAGTTGTACATGTGGTCCTAATTGAAAGCGAAGACGTGTAGTTATTGGGCCCCTTTTTTCTCAGCTACGGGTCATTCTAGGCCTAAGTTTGTCTAGCCTCGAACGAAGACTATTTGGAAGAAATGGAATTATGGGTTTAAAAATATAAAACTATTTTTTGATACCCACTTGAGAGATATAGGTCTGTTCCCGAGCTCTCGCAACGTTGAGGCATTCTTTGGCCTATTTCGATCAAATTCATATCGTTTTAGGGTTGACTCTGGTTAACCCAGAATGAAGGTGATTTTTGAAAAGAAAAATTCTTCATTTGCAAATATGAAATCATATTTGGATACACATTTGAGAGTTGTACACGTGGTCCTAATTGTGAGAGAAGACGTGTAGTTCTTGGACCACTTTTTCTCAACTTCGGGTCATTCCAGGCCCAAGTTTGACCAACCCCGAATGAAGGCTACTTGGAAGAAATGGAATTATGGGTTTAAAAATACAAAATAATTTTTTGATATCCATTTGAGACATACAAGTGTGTTCCCGAGCGCTTGTAATGTTGAGGCATTCTTTGGCCCGTTTCGATCAAATCCATATCGTTTTAGGGTTGATTATGTTTAACTCCGAATCAAGGTAATTTTTGAAAAGACAAATTCTTCATTTCCAAAGATGAAATCATATTTGGATACCAATTTGAGAGTTGTACACATGGTCCCGATTGCGGGAGAAGACATATAGTTCTTGGGCCCCTTTTTCTCAACTTCGGGTCATTCTAGGCCCAAATTTGACCAGCCTATTTGGAAGAAGTGGAATTATGGGTTTAAAAATACAAAATAATTTTTTGATTTCCATTTGAGAGTTTCAAGTGGGTTCCCAAGCGCTCGTAACGTTGAGGAATTCTTTTTCCCATTTCGATCAAATTCATATCGTTTTAGGGTCAATTCTAGTTTGCCTTCAATAAAGGTGATTTTTGAAAAGAAAAATTCTTCATTTGCAAATATTAAATCATATTTGGATACACATTTGAGAGTTTTACAGTGGTCCCGATTATGAGCGAAGATGTGTAGTTCTTGGGGCCCTTTTTCTCAACTTTGGGTCGTACTAGGCCCAAGTTTGACCAACCTCGAACGAAGGCTATTTGGAAGAAGTGGAATTATGGGTTTAAAAATATAAAATAATATTTTGATACCCATTTGAGAGATATAGGTGTGTTCCTGAGCTCTCACAACATTGAGGCATTATTTGACCAATTTCGATCAAATTCGTATCGGTTTAGGGTTTATTCTGGTAAACCCCGAATGAAGGTGATTTTTGAAAACACAAATTCTTCATTTCCAAAGATGAAATCATATTTGGATACCCATTTGTGAGTTATACACATTATCTCGATTCAGGAAGAAGACATGTAGTTCTTGGGCCCCTTTTTCTCAACTTTGGGTCACTCCAAGCCCAAGTTTGACCAGCCCCGAAAGAAGGCTATTTGGAGGAAGTGGAATTATGGGTTTAAAAATACAAAATAATTTTTTGCTACCCATTTGAGAGATGCAAATGGGTTCACGAGTGCTCGTAACGTTGAGGCATTCTATTGCCCATTTTATCAAACTCGTATCGTTTCAGGGTCAATTCTTATTAACCCCGAATGAAGGTGATTTTTGAAAATTAAAATTATTCATTTGCAAATATGAAATCATATTTTGATATACCCATTTGAGAGTTGTACACGTGGTCCTAATTGCAAGCGAAGACGTGTAGTTCTTGGGGCCCTTTTTCTTAACTTCGGGTCATTCTAGGCCCAAGTTTGAGCAGCCCCAAATGAAGGCTATTTGGAAGAAGTGGAATTATGGGTTTAAAAATACAAAATAATTGTTTGATATCCATTTGAGATATGTAAGTCGGTTCTCGTGCGCTCGTAACGTTGAGGCATTCTTTGGCCCATTTCGATCAAATTCGTATCATTTTAGGGTTGATTCTGGTTAACCCCGAATGAAGTTGATTTTTTTAAAGCACATTTCTTCATTTGCAAACATGAAATCATATTTGGATACCCATTTTAGAGTTGTACATGAGGTCTTGATTGCGAGTGAAGACGTGTAGTTCTTGGGCCCCCTTTTTTCTCAACTTCGGGTCATTCTAGTCCCAAGTTTTTGACCAGCCTCCGATGAAGGCTATTTGGAAGAAGTGGAATTATGGGTTTAAAAATAAGAAATAATTTTTGGATACCCATTTGAGATATGTAAGTGGGTTCTCGTGCGCTCGTAATGTTGAGGTATTCTTTGGCCCATTTCGATCAAATTCGTATCATTTTAGGGATGATTCCGGTTAACCCCGAATGAAGTTGATTTTTTAAAGAAAATTTCTTCATTTGCAAATATGAAATCATATTTAGATACCCATTCAAGAGTTGTACACATGGTCTTGATTGCGAGCGAAGACGTGTAGTTCTTGGGCCCCCTTTTTTCTAAACTTCGGGTCATTCTAGTCCCAAGTTTTTTACCAACCTCGAATGAAGGCTATTTGGAAGAAGTGGAATTATGGGTTTAAAAATACAAAATAATTTTTGGATAACCATTTGAGACATACAAGTGGCTTCCCGAGCACTCATAACGTTGAGGCATTCTTTGGCCCATTTCAATCAAATTCGTATCATTTTAGGGTTGATTTTTGTGAACCCCGAATGAAGGTGATTTTTGAAAAGACAAATTCTTCATTTGCAAATCTGAAATCATACTTGGATACCCATTTGAGATTTTTACACATGGTCCCGATTGCAAGAGAAGACGTGTAGTTCTTGGGCCCCTTTTTCTAAACTTCGGTTCATTCTAGGCCCAAGTTTGACCAGCCTCGAACAAACACTATTTGGAAAAAGTGGAATTATGGGTTTAAAAATATAAAATAATTTTTTGATACCCATTTGAGAGATGCAAGTGGGATCCCGAGCGCTCGTAACGTTGAGGCATTCTTTTTCCCATTTCGATCAAATTCATATTGTTTTAGGGGCGATTATGGTTAACCCCAAATGATGGTTAACCCCGAATGAAGGTGATTTTTGAAAAGCAAAATTCTTCATTTGCAAATATTAAATCATATCTGGATACACATTTGAGAGTTGTACATGTGGCCCTGAGTGCGAGCGAAGACGTTTAGTTCTTGGGCCCCTTTTTCTCAGATTCGTGTCATTCTAGGCCCAAGTTTGTCTAGCCTCGAACGAAGACTATTTGGAACAAATGGAATTACGGGTTTAAAAATATAAAATAATTTTTTGATACGCATTTAAGAGATGCAATTGGGTTCTCGAGCACTCGTAACGTTGAAGAATCCTTTTTCCCATTTCGATCAAATTCATATTGTTTTAGGGGCAATTATGGCTAACCCCGAATGAAGGTGATTTTTGAAAAGAAAAATTCTTCATTTGCAAATATTAAATCATATTTGGATGCACATTTGAGAGTTGTACATGTGGTTCTGATTGCGAGCGAAGACGTGTAGTTCCTGGGCCTCTTTTTCTTAGCTTCGGGTCATTCTAGGCCCACGTTTTTCTAGCCTCAAACGAAGACTATTTGGAAGAAATGGAATTATGGGTTTAAAAATATAAAATGAATTTTTGATACCCATTTGAGAGATATAGGTGTGTTCCCAAGCTCTCACAACGTTGAGGCATTCTTTGTCCCATTTCGATCAAATTCATATCGTTTTAGGGTTGACTCTTGTTAACCCCAAATGAAGGTGATTTTTGAAAAGCAAAATTCTTCATTTGCAAATCTGAAATCATATTTGGATACCCATTTGAGAGTTGTACACTTGGTCCTAATTTCGAGCGACGACATGTAGTTCTTGGGCCACTTTTTCTCAACTTCGGGTCATTCCAGGCCCAAGTTTAACCAGCCCCGAATGAAGGCTATTTCAAAGAAATGGAATTATGGGTTTAAAAATACAAAATATTTTTTTGATACCCATTTGAGAGATGTAAGTGGGTTCTTGTGCGCTCGTAACGTTGAGGCATTCTTTGGCCCATTTTGATCAAATTCGTATTGTTTTAGTGTTGATTCTGGTTAACCCAGAATGAATTTGAGTTTTTTAAAGCAAATTTCTTCATTTGCAAATATGAAATCATTTTTGGATACCCATTTGAGAGTTGTACACGAGGTCTTGATTGCAAGCGAAGACGTGTAGTTCTTGGGCCCCCTTTTTTCGCAACTTCGGGTCATTCTAGTCCCAAGTTTTTGACCAGCCTCGAATGAAGGCTATTTGGAAGAAGTGGAATTATGGGTTTAAAAATACAAAATAATTTTTGGATACCCATTTGAGAGATGTAAGTGGCTTCTCGTGCGCTCGTAACGTTGAGGCATTCTTTGGCCCATTTCCATCAAATTCGTATCGTTTTAGGGTTTTTTCTGGTTAACCCCGAATGAAGTTGATTTTTTTAAAGAAAATTACTTCATTTGTGAATATGAAATCATAGTTAGATACCCATTTTAGAGTTGTACACGTGGTCTTGATTGCAAGCGAAGACGTGTAGTTCTTGGGCCCCCTTTTTTCTCAACTTTGGGTCATTCTAGTCCCAAGATTTTGACCAGCGTCGAATGAAGGCTATTTGGAAGAAGTGGAATTATGGGTTTAAAAATACAAAATAATTTTTGGATACCCATTTGAGACATACAAGTGGGTTCCCGAGCGCTTGTAACGTTGAGGCATTCTTTGGTCCATTTTGATCAAATTCATATCGTTTTCGGGTTGATTATGGTTAACCCCGAATGAAGGTGATTTTTGAAAAGACAAATTCTTCATTTGCAAATCTGAAATCATATTTGGATACCCATTTGAGAGTTGTACACATGGTCCCGATTGCAGGAGAAGACATGTAGTTCTTCGGCCCCTTTTTCTCAACTTCAGGTCATTCTAGGACCAAGTTTGACCAGCCTCGAACGAAGACTATTTGGAAGAAGTGGAATTATGGGTTTAAAAATATAAAATAATTTTTTGATACCCATTTGAGAGATGCAACTGGGTTCCTGAGCACTCGTAACGTTGAGGCATTATTTTTCCCATTTTGATCAAATTCATATTGTTTTAGGGGCGATTATGGTTAACCCTAAATGAAGTTGATTTTTGAAAACAAAAATTCTTCATTCGCAAATATTAAATCATATTTGGATACACATTTGAGAGTTGTACACATGGTCTTGATTGCGAGCGAAGACATGTAGTTCTTGGGCTCCTTTTTCTCAGCTTCCGGTCATTCTAGGCCCAAGTTTGTCTAGCCTCAAATGAAGACTATTTGGAAGAAATGGAATTATGGGTTCGAAAATATAAAATAATTTTTTGATACCCACTTGAGAGATATAGGTGTGTTCCCAAGATCTCGCAACGTTGAGGCATTCTTTGGCCCATTTCGATCAAATTCATATCATTTTAGGGTTGATTCTGGTTAACCCCGAATGAAGGTGATTTTTGAAAAGAAAAATTCTTCATTTGCAAATATGAAATCACATTTGGATACCCATTTGAGAGTTGTACACGTGGTCCTAATTGTGAGCGAAGACGTGTAGTTCTTGGGCCACTTTTTTCTCAACTTTGGGTCATTCCAAGCCCAAGTTTGACCAGCCTCGAATGAAGGCTATTTGGAAGAAATGGAATTATGGGTTTAAAAATAGAAAATATTTTTTTGATAGCCATTTGAGACATACAAGTGGGTTCCCGAGCGCTCGTAACGTTCAGCCATTTTTTGGCCCGTTTCAATCAAATCCGTATCATTTTAGGGTTGATTATGTTTAACTCTGAATAAAGGTAATTTTTGAAAAGACAAATTCTTCATTTCCAAAGATGAAATCATATTTGGATACCAATTTAAGAGTTGTACACGTGGTCCCAATTGCAGGAGAAGACATATAGTTCTTGGGCCCCTTTTTCTCAACTTCGGGTCATTCTAGGCCCAAGTTTGACTAGCCTTGAACGAAGGCTATTTGGAAGAACTGAAATTATGGGTTTAAAAATATAAAATAATTTTTTGATACCCATTTCCATTTGAGAGATAAAAGTGGGTTCCCGAGCGCTCGTAACGTTGAGGAATTTTTTTCCCATTTCGATCAAATTCATATCGTTTTAAGGTCGATTATGGTTTGCCCAGAATAAAGGTGATTTTTGAGAAGCAAAATTCTTCATTTGCAAATATTAAATCATATTTGGATACACATTTGAGATTTGTACACGTGGTTCCGGTTATGAGCGAAGATGTGTAGTTCTTGGGACCCTTTTTCTCAACTTCAAGTCGTACTAGGCCCAAGTTTGACCAACCTCGAACGAAGGCTATTTGGAAGACATGGAATTATGAGTTTAAAAATAAAAAATAATATTTTGATACCCATTTGAGAGATATAGGTGGGGTCCTGAGCTCTCGCAACATTGAGGCATTATTTCGCCAATTTCGATCAAATTCGTATCGGTTTAGGGTTTATTTTGGTTAACCCCGAATGAAGGTGATTTTTGAAAACACAAATTATTCATTTCCAAAGATGAATTCATATTTGGATACCCATTTGAGAGTTGTACACGTTGTCCCGATTGAGGGAGAAGACGTGTAGTTCTTGGGTCCCTTTGTCTTAAATTTGGGTCATTCTAGGCCCAAGTTTGACCAACCCCGAATGAAGGCTATTTGGAGGAAGTGGAATTATGGGTTTAAAAATACAAAATAATTTTTTGATACCCATTTGAGAGATGCAAGTGGGTTCCTGAGCGCTCGTAACGTTGAGGCATTCTATTGCCCATTTCGATCAAACTCGTATCGTTTTAGGGTCAATTCTTGTTAACCCCGAATGAAGGTGATTTTTGAAAATTAAAATTATTCATTTGCAAATATGAAATCATATTTGGATACCCATTTGAGAGTTGTACACGTGGTCCTAATTGCGAGCGAAAATGCGTAGTTCCTGGACCCCTTTTTCTCAACTTTGGGTCATTCTAGGCCCAAGTTTGACCAGCCCCAAATGAAGGCTATTTGGAAGAAGTGGAATTATGGGTTTAAAAATACAAAATAATTTTTTGATACCCATTTGAGATATGTAAGTGGGTTTGAGTGCACTCGTAACATTGAGGCATTCTTTGGCCCATTTTGGTCAAATTCGTATCGTTTTAGGGTTGATTATGGTTAACCCCGAATGAAGTTGATTTCTTTAAAGAAAATTTCTTCATTTGCAAATATTAAATCATATTTGGATACCCATTTGAGAGTTGTACACGAGGGCTTGATCACGAGCGAAGACGTGTAGTTCTTGGGCCCCCTTTTTTCTCAACTTCGGGTCATTCTAGTCCCAAGTTTTTGACCAGCCTCAAATGAAGGCTATTTGGAATAAGTGGAATTATGGGTTTAAAAATAAAAAATAATTTTTGGATACCCATTTGAGAGATGTAAGTGGGTTCTCGTGCGCTCGTAATGTTGAGGCATTCTTTGGCCCATTTCGATCAAATTCATATCGTTTTAGGGTTGATTTTTGTTAACCCCGAATGAAGGTGATTTTTGAAAAGACAAATTCTTCATTTACAAATCTGAAATCATATTTGGATACCCGTTTGAGAGTTGTACACGTGGTCCTGATTGTGAGCGAAGACGTGTAGTTGTTGGGCCCCTTTTTCTCAACTTCGGCTCATTGTAGGCCCAAGTTTGACCAGCCCCAAATGAAGGCTATTTGAGAGATACAAATTAATTTTTTGATACACATTTGAGAGATACAAGTGGGTTCCCGAGCGCTCGTAACATTGAGGCATACTTTGGCCCATTTCGATTAAATTCGTATCATTTTAGGGTTGATTCTGGTTAACCCCGAATGAAAGTGATTTTTGAAAAGACATTCTTCATTTGCAAATATGAAATCATGTTTGGATACCCATTTGAGAGTTGTACATGTGGTCTCGATTGTCGGAGAAGATGTGTACTTCTTGGGCCCCAAGGTCATTCTAGGCCCAAGCTTGACCAGCCTGGAATGAAGGGTATTTGGAAGAATTTTAATTATGGGTTTAAAAAAAAATAAAAATTATTTGATATGCACTTGAGAGATATAGGTGGGTTCTCGAGCTCTCGGAACGTTGAGGGATTCTTTGGCCCATTTTGATCAAATTCGTATCGTTTTAGGGTTGATTTTGGTTAACCCCGAAAGAAGGCGATTTTTGAAAAGACGAATTCTTAATTTGAAAATATGAAATTATATTTGTATACCCATTTGAGAGTTGTACACGTGGTCCCAATTGCAGGAGATGACGTGTAGTTCTTGGGCACCTTTTTGTACACTTTGCAGCATTCTAGGCCCAAGTTTGACCAGCCTCTAATGAAGACTATTTGGAGGAAGTGGAATTATGGGTTTAAAAATATAAAATAACTTTTTGATACCCATTTGAGAGATGCAAGTGGGTTCCCGAACGCTCGTAACATTGAGGCATTCTTTTTCCCATTTCGATCAAATTCATATTGTTTTAGGGGCGATTATGGTTAACCCCGAATGAAGGTGATTTTTGGAAAGAAAAATTCTTCATTTGCAAATATTAAATCATATTTGGATAAACATTTGACAGTTGTACATGTGGTTCTAATTGCGAGCGAAGACGTGTAGTTCCTGGGCCCCTTTTTCTCAGCTTCGGGTCATTATAGGCCCACGTTTATCTAGCCTCGAACGAAGACTATTTGGAAGAAATGGAATTATGGGTTTAAAAATATAAAATAATTTTTTGATACCCATTTGAGAGATATAGGTGTGTTCCCGAGCTCTCGCAACATTGAGGCATTCTTTGGCCCATTTCGATCAAATTCATATCGTTTAGGGTTGATTCTGGATAACCCCAAATGAAAGTGATTTTGAAAAGCAAAATTCTTCATTTGCAAATATGAAATCATATTTGGATACCCATTTGAGATTTGTACACTTGGTCCTAATTGCGAGTGAAGACGTGTAGTTCTTGGGCCATTTTTTCTCAACTTCGGGTCATTCGAGGCCCGAGTTTGACCAGCCGCGAATGAAGGCTATTTGGAAGAAATGGAATTATGGGTTTAAAAATATAAAATAATTTTTTGATACCAATTTGAGAGATATAAGTGGGTTCTCATGCGCTCGTAACGTTGAGGCATTCTTTGGCCCATTTCAATCAAATTCTTATCGTTTTAGTGTTGATTATGGTTAACCCCGAATGAAGTTGATTTTTTTAAAGAAAATTTCCTCATTTGCAAATATGAAAGCATATTTGGATACCCATTTGAGACTTGTACATTTGGTCTTGATTGTGAGCGAAGACGTGTAGTTCTTGGGCCCCTTTTTCTCAACTTTGGGTCATTGTACGCCCAAGTTTGACCAGCCCCGAATGAAGGCTATTTGGAGGAAGTGGAATTATGGGTTTAAAAATAAAAAATAATTTTTGGATACCCATTTGAGAGATACAAGTGGTTTCCCGAGCGCTCGTAACGTTGAGGCATTATTTGGCCCATTTCGATCAAATTCATATCGTTTTAGGGTCGACTCTGGTTAACCCCGAATGAAGGTGATTTTTGAAAAGAAAATTTTTTCATTTGCAAATATGAAATTATATTTGGATACCCATTTAAGAATTGTACACGTGGTCTTGATTGTGAGTGAATACGTGTATTTCTTTGGCCCTTTTTCTCAACTTCGGGTCATTCTAGCCCCAAGTTTTACTAGCTCCGAATGAAGCCTATTTGGAAGAGGTGGAATTATGGGTTTAAAAATACAAAAAAATAAATTGATTTCCATTTGAGAGATGCAAGTGGGTTCCCGAGCGCTCGTAACATTGAGGAATTATTTTTCCCATTTCGTTCAAATTCATATCGTTTTAGGGTCGATTTTGGTTTGCCCTGAATAAAGGTGATTTTTGAAAAGAAAAATTCTTCATTTGCAAATATTAAATCATATTTGGATACACATTTTTCTCAACTTCGGGTCGTACTAGGCCCAAGTTTGACCAACCTCGAATGAAGGCTATTTGGAAGAAGTGGAATTATGTATTTAAAATATAAAATAATATTCTGATACCCATTTGAGAGATATAGGTGGGTTCCCGAGCTCTCGCAACATTGAGGCATTATTTGGCCAATTTCGATCAAATTCGTATCGTTTTAGGGTTGATTTTGGTTAACCCCGAATGAAGTTGATATTTTTAAAGAAAATTTCTTCATTTGCAAATATGAAATCGTATTTAGATACCCATTTGAGAGTTGTACACGTGGTCTTGATTGCAAGTGAAGACGTGTAGTTCTTTGGCCCCCTTTTTTCTCAACTTCGGGTCATTCTAGTCCCAAGTTTTTTACCAACCTCGAATGAAGGCTATTTGGAAGAAGTGGAATTATGGGTTTAAAAATACAAAATATTTTTTGGATAACCATTTGAGACATACAAGTGGGTTCCCGAGTGCTCGTAACGTTGAGGCATTCTTTGGCTCATTTCGATCAAATTCATATAGTTCTAGGGTTGATTTTTGTTAACCCCGAATGAAGGTATTTTTTGAAAAGACAAATTCTTCATTTGAAAATCTGAAATCATATTTGGATACCCATTTGAGAGTTGTACATGTGGTCCCGATTGCGAGAGAAGACGCGTAGTTCTTGGGCCACTTTTTCTCAACTTCGGGTCATTCCAGGCCCAAGTTTGACCAGCCCCGAATGAAGGCTATTTGGAAGAAGTGGAATTATGGGTTTAAAAATACAAAATAATTTTTTGATAACCATTTGAGACATACAAGTGGGTTCCCGAGTGCTCGTAATGTTGAGGCATTCTTTGACCCATTCGATCAAATCCGTATCGTTTTAAGGTTGATTATGTTTAACTCCAAATGAAGGTAATTTTTGAAAAGACAAATCCTTCATTTCAAAAGATGAAATCATATTTGGATACCAATTTGAGAGTTGTACACATGGTCCCAATTGCGGGAGAAGACGCATAGTTCTTGGGCCCCTTTTTCTCAACTTCGGGTCATTCTAGGCCCAAGTTTGACCAACCTCGAACGAAGGCTATTTGGAAGAGCTGAAATTATCGGTTTAAAAATATAAAATAAGTTTTTGATACCCATTTGAGAGATATAGGTGGGTTCCCGACATCTCGTAATGTTGAGGCATTCTTTGGTCCATTTCGATCAAATTCGTATCGTTTTAGGGTTGATTCTGGTTAACCCCGAATGAAGTTGATTTTTTTAAAGCAAATTTATTCATTTGCAAATCTGAAATTGTATTTAGATACCCATTTGAGAGTTGTACACGTGGTCTTGATTGCAAGCGAAGACGTGTAGTTCTTTGGCCCCCTTTTTTCTCAACTTCGTCTCATTCTAGTCCCAAGGTTTTTACCAACCTCGAATGAAGGCTATTTGGAAGAAGTGGAATTATGGGTTTAAAAATACAAAATAATTTTTTATTACCATTTGAGACATACAAGTGGGTTCCCGAGCGCTCGTAACGTTGAGGCATTCTTTGGCCCATTTCGATCAAATTCGTATCGTTTTAGGGTTGATTTTTGTTAACCTCGAATGAAGGTGATTTTTGAAAAGACTAATTCTTCATTTGAATATCTGAAATCATATTTGGATACCCATTTGAGAGTTCTTGGGCCCCTTTTTCTCAACTTCGGGTCATTCTAGGCCCAAGTTTGACCAGCTCCGAATGAAGGCTATTTGGAAGAAGTGTGATCCAGGTGGATATCGGTGGCCACCCACCTTTTCCAAATGGCTCAAAATAGTTTTCTGGCCATTTTGTCAATTTACTATTTTTAGCAGGTTTTAACTTCCGGGGTCATTTTGAGGGCCTAAATGAAGGTTTTTCGAGATCGAGGTTCTCAATGATAGCTGAAGGCATGATCGAGCCCCCAAAATGAATCTCCTCAACGATGCCTTTCCAACGAGCTATCACACGCCTAAAACAGAGATCGTATGCAAAAGTTACGACCCCGGGAAGTTGATGCACCAACTTACCCAAACGGGGCCCACATGACTTTTGGCGCTTCATCTCTTAGGGTTAGGTTTTTGGATGTCCAGGACTTTTGGCATTCCTGATTATTGTAAAAAGGCCTCCAGAGCCTCATTGTAACCATCTTCTTGCGAATGCGAGTAGCCGTCACATCTCTTCTCAGAGATAAGCTGCCACCATTCTAGCGAGTCTTTCACTCTGTATTTTTA
>SNQJ01S0002020.1:134270-185765 GCA_010110895.2 Picea sitchensis | reverse complement strand
CATGTAGTTATTGGGCCCTTTTTCTCAACATCGGGTCATTCTAGGCCAAAGTTTTACCAGCTTTGAATGAAGCCTATTTGGAAGAAGTGGAATTATGGGTTTAAAAATACAAAATAATTTTTTGATACCCATTTGAGACATACAAGTGGGTTCTCGAGCGCTCAGAACGTTGAGGCATTCTTTTGCCCATTTCGATCAAATTCGTATCGTTTTAGGATTGATTCTCGTTAACCTCGAATGAAGGTGATTTTTGAAATAAAAAATTATTCATTTGCAAATATGAAATCATATTTGGATACCAATTTGAGAGTTGTACACGTGGTCCCGATTGCGGGAGAAGACGTGTAATTCGTGGGCCCCTTTTTCTCAACTTCGGGTCATTTTAGGCCCAAGTTTGACCAGCCACGAATGAAGGCTATTTAGAAGAAGTGGAATTATGGGTTTAAAAATATAAAATAATTTTTTGATACCCATTTGAGAGATGCAAGTGGGTTTCCAAGCGCTCGTAACGTTGAGGCATTCTTTGGCCCATTTCGATCATCTTCGTATCGGTTTAGGGTTGATGTTAATCCCGAATGAAGGTGTCTTTTGAAAAGCAAAAATCTTCATTTGTAAATATAAAATCACATTTGGATACCCATTTGAGAGTTCTACATGTGGTCTTGATTGTGAGCGAAGACATGTAATTCTTGGGCCCCTTTTTCTCAACTTCGGGTCATTCTAGGCCCAAGTTTGAAAAGCCCCGAATGAAGGCTATTTGGAAGAAGTGGAATTATGGGTTTAAGACATACAAGTGGGTTCCCAAGTGCTCGTAATGTTGAGGCATTCTTTGGCCCATTTCGATCAAATTCGTATAATTTTAGGATTGATTCTGGTTAACACTGAATGAAGTTGATTTTTGAAATGACATATTCTTCATTTGCAAATATGAAATCATATTTGGATACCCATTTGAGAGTTGTACACGTGGTCCTGATTGCGGGAGAAGACGTGTAGTTCTTGGGCCCATGTTTCTCAACATCGGGTCATTTTAGGCCCAAGTTTGACCAACCTCGAATGAAGTCTATTTGGAATAAGTGGAATTATGGGTTTAAAAATAAAAAATAATTTTTTGATACCCATTTCAGAGATATAGGTGGGTTTCCGAGCTCACGCAACGTTGAGGTATTCTTTAGCCCATTTCGATCAAATTTGTATCGTTTTAGGGTTGATTGTGGTTAACCCCAATGAAGGTGATTTTTGAAAAGAAAAATTATTCATTTGCAAATATGAAATCATATTTGGATACCCATTTTGAGAGTTGTACACGTGGTCTTGATTGTGATCGAAGACGTGTAGTTCTTGGGCCCCTTTTTCTCAGATTCAGGTCATTCTATGACCAAGTTTGACTAGCCTGGAAGGAAGGGTATTTGGAAGAAGTTGAATTATGGGTTTAAAAACATAAAATATTTTTTTGATACACATTTGAGAGATGCAAGTGAGTTCCCAAGCACTCGTAACGTTGAGGCATTCTTTGGCCCATTTCAATCAAATTCGTATCGTTTTAGGGTTGATTCTGGTTAATCCCGAATGAAGGTGATTTTTGAAAAGAAAAATTCTTCATTTGCAAATATGAAATCATATTTGGATACCCATTTGAGAGTTGTACACGTGTTCCTAATTGCGAGCGAAGACGTGTAGTTCTTGGGCCCCTTTTTCTCAACTTTGGTTCTTTCTAGAGCCAAGTTTGACTAGCCCCGAATGAAGGCTATTTATAAAAGGTGGAATTATGGGTTTAAAAATATAAAATAATTTTTTGATGCCCATTTGAGAGATGCAAGTGGGTTCCCGTGCGCTCGTAACGTTGAGGCTTTCTTTGGCCCATTTCGATCAAATTCGTATCATTTTAGTGTTGATTCTGGTTAACCCTGAATAAAGGTGATTTTTAAAAAGCAAATTTCCTGATTTGCAAATATGAAATCATATTTGGATATCCATTGGAGAGTTGTACACGTGGTCTTGATTTTGAGTGAAGACATGTAGTTCTTGGGCCCCTTTTTCTCAACTTCGGGTCATTCTAGGCCCAAGTTTTTGACCAACCCCGAATGAAGGATTTTTGGAAGAAGTGGAATTATGGGTTTAAAAATACAAAATAATTTTTGGATTCCCATTTGAGACATACAAATGGGTTCCTGAGCACTCATAATGTTGAGGCATTATTTTTCCCATTTCGATCAAATTCATATCGTTTTAAGGTCGATTTTGGTTAGCCCGGAATAAAGAAGATTTCTAAAAAGAAAAATTCTTCATTTGCAAATATTAAATCATATTTGGATACACATTTGAGATTTGTACACATTGTCCCGATTGCGAGAGAAGACATGTAATTCTTGGGCCCCTTTTTCTCAACTTTGGATCGTTCTAGGCCAAAGTTTGCCAGCCTCGAATGACGGCTATTTAGAAGAAGTGGAATTATCGGTTTAAAAATATAAAATAATTTTTTGGTACCCATTTGAGAGATCCAAGTGGGTTCCCGAGCGCTCGTAACGTTGAGGCATAATTTGACCCATTTCAATCAAATTCGTATCGTTTTAGGGTCAATTCTGGTTAACCTCGAATGAAGGTGATTTTTGAAAAACAAAATTCTTCATTTGCAAATATTAAATCATATTTGGGTACACATTTGAGAGTGTTACACGTGGTCCCGATTGCGAGCAAAGATGTCTAGTTCTTGGGCCCCTTTTTCTCAACTTCGGGTCGTTGTAGGCCCAAGTTTGACCAGCCCTGAATGAAGGTTATTTGGAAGAAGTGGAATCATGGGTTTAAAAATACAAAATAATTTTTTGATACTCATTTGACAGATACAAGTGGGTTCCTGAGCGCTCGTAATGTTGAGGCATTCTTTGGCCGATTTCAATCAAATTCGTATCGTTTTAGGGATGATTCTGGTTAACCCCGAATGAAGGTGATTTTTGAAAAGCAAATTCTTCATTTACAAATATAAAATCATTTTTGGATACCCACTTGAGAGTTGTACATGTGGTCCCGATTGTGCGAGAAGACGTGTAGTTCTTGGGCCCCTTTTTCTCAATTTCGGGTAATTTTGGGCCCAGGTTTGACCAGCCTCGAATGAAGGCTATTTGGAAGAAGTGGAATTATGGGTTTAAAAAAATAAAATAATTTTCTGGTATCCATTTGAGAGTTATAGGTGGGTTCTCGAGCTCACGCAACGTTGAGGCATTCTTTGGTCCATTTCGATCAAATTCGTATCGTTTTAGGGTTGATTCTGGTTAACCCCGAATTAAGGTGATTTTTGAAAAGAAAATTTATTCATTTGCAAATATGAAATCATATTTGGATACCCATTTGAGAGTTGTACACGTGGTCCAAATTGTGAGCGAACACGTGTAGTTCTTGGGCCCCTTTTTCTCAACTTCGGGCCATTCTAGGCCCAAGTTTGACGAGCCCCGAATGAAAGTTATTTATAAAAAAGTGGAATTATGGGTTTCAAAAAAAAATAAAAAAATTTGTTACCCATTTGAGAGATGCAGGTGGGTTCCCGAGTGCTCGTAACGTTGAGGCATTCTTTGGCCCATTTCGATCAAATTCGTATCGTTTTAGGGTTGATTATGGTTAACCCCGAATGAAGGTAATTTTTGAAAAGACAAATTCTTCATTTCCAAAGATGAAATGATATTTGGATACCAATTTGACAACTGTACACGTGGTCCCAATTTTGGGAGAAGACGTGTAGTTTTTGGGCCCCTTTTTCTCAACTTTGGGTCATTCTAGCTCCAAGTTTGACCAGCCTGGAACAAAGGCTATTTTGAAGAAGTGGAATTATGGGTTTAAAAATATAAAATAAGTTTTTGATGCTCATTTGATAGATATAGGTGGGTTCCCGAGATCATGCAATGTTGAGACATTCTTTGGCCCATTTCGATCAAATTCGTATCCTTTTAGGGTTGATTCTGGTTAACCCCGACTGAAGGTGATTTTTGAAAATAAAAATTCTTCATTTGCAAATACAAAATTATATTTGGATACCTATTTGAGAGTTGTACACGTGGTCTTGATTGTGACATGTAGTTATTGGGCCCTTTTTCTCAACATCGGGTCATTCTAGGCCAAAGTTTTACCAGCTTTGAATGAAGCCTATTTGGAAGAAGTGGAATTAGGGTTTTAAAAATACAACATAATTTTTTGATTTCCATTTGAGAGATGCAAGTGGGTTCCCGAGCGCTCTTAATGTTGAGGCATTCTTTTTCCCATTTCGAACAAATTTGTATCATTTTAGGGTCGATTATGGTTAACCCCGAATGAAGGGGATTTTTGAAAAGCAAAATTATCCATTTGCAAATATTAAATCATATTTGGATAGACATTTGAGAGTTGTACACGTGGTCCTGATTGCGAACGAAGGCGTGTAGTTCTTGGGCCCCTTTTTCTCAACTTTGGGTCGTTCTAGGCCCAAGTTTGCTCAGCCCTGAATAAAGGCTATTTAGAAGAAGTGGAATTATGGGTTTAAAAATATAAAATAAATTTTTGATACCCATTTGAGAGATGGAAGTGGGTTCCTGAGGGCTCGTAACGTTGAGGCATTCTTTGGCCCATTTGGATCAAATTCGTATCATTTTAGGGTTGATTTTGGTTAACCCCGAATGAAGGTGTGTTTTGAAAAGAAAAATTCTTGGACCCCGTACATGTGGTCTTGATTGCGAGCGAAGACGTGTAGTTCTTGGGCCCCTTTTTCTCAACTTCGGGTCATTTTAGGCCCAAGTTTGAACAACCTCGAACGAAGGCTATTTGGAAGAAGTGGAATTATGGGTTTATAAATACAAAATAATTTTTTGATACCCATTTGAGAGATTTATGTGGGTTCCCGATATCACGCAACGTTGAGGTATTATTTGGCCCATTTCGATCAAATTCGTATCCTTTTAGGGTTGATTCTGGTTAACCCCGAATGAAGGTGATTTTTGAAAAGACAAATTCTTCATTTGCAAAGATGAAATCACATTTTGATACCCATTTGACATTTGAACACGTGGTCCCGATTGCGGGAGAAGACGTGTATTTCTTGGGGCCCTTTTTCTCAACTTTGGGTCATTGTAGGCCCATGTTTGACCAGCCTCGAACGGAGGCTATTGGGAAGAAGTGGAATTATGCGTTTACAAATATAAAATAATACTTTGATACCCATTTGAAAGATATAGGTGGGTTCCCAATCTCTCGCAACGTTGAGGCATTATTTGGCCCATTTCGATCAAATTTGCATCGTTTTAGGGTTGATTATGGTTAACCCCGAATGAAGGTGATTTTTGAAAAGACAAATTCTTCATTTCCAAAGATAAAATCATATTTGGATACTTATTTGATAGTTGTACACATGGTCCCGATTGAGGGAGAAGACGTGTAGTTCTTGGGCCCCTTTTTCTCAACTTCGGGTCATTGTAGGCCCAAGTTTGACCAGCCCCGAATGAAGGCTATTTGGAAAAAGCGGAATTATGGGTTTAAAAATAAAAAACAATTTTTTGATACCCATTTTAGAGATGCAAGTGGGTTCCCGAGAGCTCGTAACGTTGAGGCATTCTATTGCGTATTTCGATCAAATTCGTATCGTTTTAGGGTCAATTCTAGTTAACCCCGAATGAAGGTGATTTTTGAAAAGCAAAATTATTCATTTGCAAATATAAAATCATATTTGGATACCTATTTGAGTGCGAAGATGTGTAGTTCTTGGGCTCCTTTTTCTCAATTTCGGGTCATTCTAGGCCTAAGTTTGACCAACCCCGAAAGAAGGCTATTTAGAAAAAGTGGAATTATAGGTTTAAAAATACAAAATAAATTTTTGATACCCTTTTAGAGATGCAAGTGACTTCCCAAGCGCTCGTAACGTTGCAGCATTCTTTGGCGCATTTCGATCAAATTTGTATCATTTTAGGGTTGATTCTGGTTAACCCCGAATGAAGGTGATTTTTGAAAAGCAAATTTCTTCATTTCCAAAGATGAAATCATATTGGGATACCCATTTGAGAGTTGTACACGTGGTCTCAATTGCGCGAGAAGACATATAGTGCTTGGGCCCATTTTTCTCAAGTTCGGGTCATTCTAGGCACAAGTTTGACCAGTGTCGAATGAAGGCTATTTGGAAGAAGTGGAATTATGGGTTTAAAAATACAAAATAATTTTTTGATACCCATTTGAAGGTGATTTTTGAAAATAAAAATGCTTTATCTGCAAATATGAAATCATATTTAGATACCAAATTGAGAATTGTACACGTGGTCCTAATTGCGAGTGAAGACATGTAGTTCTTGGGCCCCTTTTTCTCAACTTTGGGTCATTCTAGGCCCAGGTTTGACCAGCCCTGAATGAAGGCTATTTGGAAGAAGTGGAATTATGGGTTTAAAAATATAAAATAATTTTTGGATACCCATTTTAGACATACAAGTGGGTTCCCGAGCGCTCGTAACGTTGAGGTATTCTTTGGCGCATTTCAATCAAATTCGTATCGTTTTAGGGTTGATTTTGTTAACCCCGAATGAAGGTGATTTTTGAAAAGATAAATTCTTCATTTGCAAATATGAAATCATATTTGGATACCCATTTGAAAGTTGTACATGTGGTCTTGATTGCGTGCGAAGATGTGTAGTTCTTGGGCCCTTTTTTCTCAACTTCGTGTCATTCTAGGCCCAAGTTTGACCAGCCCCGAATGAACGCTATTTAGAAGAAGTGGAATTATGGGTTTAAAAACATAAAATAATTTTTTGATACCCATTTGAAAGATGCAAGTGGGTTCCCAAGCGCTCGTAATGTTGAGGCATTCTTTTTCCCATTTCAATCAAATTCGTATCATCTTAGGGTCGATTATGGTTAACCCCGAATGAAGGCGATTTTTGAAATGAAAAATTCTTCATGTGAAAATATTAAATCATATTTGGATACCCATTTGAGAGTTGTACACGTGGTCCTAATTGCGAGCGAAGACGTGTAGTTCTTGGGCCCTTTTTCTCAACTTCGGGTCATTCTAGTCCCAAGTTTTACCAGCTCTAAATGAAGCCTATTTTGAAGAAGTGGAATTATGGGTTGAAAAATACAAAATAATTTTTTGATTTTCATTCGAGAGATGCAAGTGGGTTCCCGAGCACTGGTAACATTGAGAATTATTTTTCCCATTTTGATCAAATTCATATCGTTTTAGGGTCGATTCTGGTTAGCCCCGAATAAAGGTGATTTTTGAAAAGCAAAATTCTTCATTTGCAAATTTTAAATCATATTTGGATACACATTTGAGAGTTGTACACATGGTCCTGATTGCGAGCATAGATGTGTAGTTCTAGGGCCCCTTTTTCTCAACTTCGGATCGTACTAGGCCCAAGTTTGACCAGCCCCGAAGGAAGGCTTTTTGGAAGAAGTGGAATTATGGGTTTAAAATACAAAATAATTTTTGGATACTCATTTGAGACATAAAAGTTGGTTCCCGAGCGCTCGTAACGATGAGGCATTCTTTGTCCCATTTCGATCAAATTTGTATCATTTTAGGATTGATTTTGGCTAACCCTGAATGAAGCTGATTTTTGAAATGACAAATTCTTCATTTGCAAATATGAAATTATATTTGGATACCCATTTGAGAGTTGTACATGTGGTAACGATTGCAGAATAAGACGTGTAGTTGTTGGGCCCCTTTGTCTCAACTTCAGGTCATTTTAGGCCCAAGTTTGACCAACCTCGAACGAACGCTATTTGGAAGAAGTGGAATTATGGGTTTAAAAATAAAAAATAATTTTATGATACCCATTTGAGAGATATAGGTGGCTTCCCGAGCTCACGCAACGTTGAGGTATTCTTTGGTCCATTTCGATCAAATTCGTATCATTTTAGGGTTGATTTTGGTTAACCCCGAATGAAGGTGATTTTTGAAAAGAAAAATTCTTCATTTGCAAATATTAAATCATATTTGGATACCCATTTTGAGACTTGTACATGTGGTCTTGATTGTGAGTGAAGACGTGTAGTTCTTGGGCCCCTTTTTCTCAACTTCGAGTCATTCTAGGCCCAAGCTCGACCAGCCTGGAACGAAGAGTATTTGGAAGAAGGTTAATTATGGGTTTAAAAATATAAAATAATTTGTTGATATTCATTTGAGAGATATAGGTGGGTTCCCTAGCTTTCACAACGTTGAGGGATTCTGTGGCCCATTTCGATCAAATTTGTATCGTTTTAGGGCTGATTCTGGTTAACCCTGAATGAAGGTGATTTTTCAAAAGACAAATTCTTCATTTGAAAATATGAAATCACATTTAGATACCAATTTGAGAGTTGTACACTTGGTCCTGATTGCGGGAGAAGACGTGTAGTTCTTGGGCCCCTTTTTCTCAACTTCGGGTCATTTTAGGCCTATGTTTGACTAGCCTCGAACGAAGGCTATTTGGAAGAAGTGGAATTATGGGTTTACAAATATAAAATAATATTTCCATACCCATTTGAGATATATAGCTTGGTTCCCGAGCTCACACAACGTTGAGGCATTCTTTGGCCCATTTCGATCAAATTCTTATCGTCTTAGGGTTGATTCCGGTTAACCTTGAATGAACGTGATTTTTGAAAAGAAAAATTCTTCATTTGCAAATATGAAATCATATTTGGATACCCATTTTAGAGTTGTAAACGTGGTCTTGATTGCGAGTGAAGACGTGTAGTTCTTGGGCCCTTTTTCTCAACTTCGGGTCATTCTAGGCCCAAGTTTTACCAGCTCCGAATGAAGCCTATTTGGAAGAAGTAGAATTATAAGTTTAAAAATACAAAATAATTTTTTGATACCCATTTGAGATATGCAAGCGAGTTCCCAGGCGCTCGTAACGTTGAGGCATTATTTTTCCCATTTCAATCAAATTCATATCGTTTTAGGGTCAATTCTAGATAACTCTGAATGAAGGTGATTTTTGAAAAGAAAAATTCTTCATTTGCAAATATTAAATCATATTTGGATACACATTTGAGAGTTGTACACGTGGTCCCGATTGCGAGAGAAGACATGTATTTCTTGGGCCCCTTTTTCTCAACTTCTGGTCGTTCTAGGCCCAAGTTTGACCAACCCCGAATGAAGACTATTTAGAATAAGTGGAATTATCAGTTGAAAAATATAAAATAATTTTTTGATACCTATTTGAGAGTTGCAAGTGGGTTCCCGAGAGCTCGTAACGTTGAGGAATTCTTTGGCCCATTTCGATCAAATTCATATCGTTTTAGGGTCAATTTTGGTTTAACCTTGAATGAAGGTGATTTTTGAAAAGAAAAATTCTTCATTTGCAAATATTAAATCATATTTGGATACACATTTGCGAGTTGTACACGTGGTCCCGATTGCGAGCGAAGACGTGTAGTTCTTGGGCCCTTTTTTCTCAACTACGGGTCATTGTAGGCCCAAGTTTGACCAGCCCCGAATGAAGGCTATTTGGAAGAAGTGGAATTATGGGTTCAAAAATACAAAATAAATTTTTGATACCCATTTAAGACATACAAGTGGGTTCCCGAGCGCTCGTAACATTGAGGCACTCTTTGGCCCATTTCGATCAAATTCGTATCTTTTCAAGATTGATTCTGGTTAACCTTGAATGAAGGTGATTTTTGAAACGAGAAATTCTTCATTTGCAAAGAAATTTTCTCAACTTCAGGTCATTTTAGGCCCAAGTTTGACCAACCTTGAATGAAGGCTATTTGGAAGAAGTGAAATTATGGGTTTAAAAATACAATATATTTTTTTGATACCGATTTGAGAGATATGGGTGGGTTCCCAAGCTCACGCAACGTTGAGGTATTCTTTGGTCCATTTTGATCAAATTCATATCGTTTTAGGGTTGATTCTGGTTAACTCTGAATGAAGGTGATTTTTGAAAAGCGAAATTCTTCATTTGCAAATATGAAATCATATTTGGATACCCATTTTGAGAGTTGTACACGTGGTCTATTTGGATACATATTTGAGAGATGCAAGTGAGATCCTAAGTGCTCGTAACGTTGAGGCATTCTTTGGCCCATTTCGATCAGATTCGTATCGTTTTATGGTTGATTCTGGTTAACTCCGAATGAAGGTGATTTTTGAAAATAAAAATTCTTCATTTGCAAATATGAAATCATATTTGGATACTCATTTGATATTTGTACATGTGGTCTTGATTGCGAGCGAAGGCGTGTAGTTCTTGGGCCCCTTTTTCTCAACTTTGGGTCATTCTAGGCCCAAGATTGACTAGCCTGGAACGAAGGGTATTTGGTAGAAGTTGAATTATGGGTTTAAAAATATAAAATAAAATTTTGATACCCATTTGAGAGATATAGGTGGGTTCCAAAGGTCTCGGAACATTGAGGGATTCTTTTGCCCATTTTGATTAAATTCGTATCGTTTTAGGGTCGATTATGGTAACCCCGAATGAAGGTGATTTATGAAAAGACAAATTCTTCATTTCCAAAGATGGAATCACATTTGGATACCCATTTGAGAGTTGAACACGTGGTCCCGATTACAGGGGAAGACGTGTAGATCTTCGGCTTCTTTTTCTCATCTTTGGGTCATTCTAGGCCCATGTTTGACCAGCCTGGAAGGAAGGCTATTTTGAAAGAAAGGAATTATGGGTTTAAAAATATAAAATAAGTTTTTGATGCTCATTTGAGAGATATAGGTGGGTTCCCTATATTCTAAATTTGCAAATATGAAATCATATTTGGATACCCATTTGAGAGTTGTACACATGGTCTTGATTGTGAGTGAAGATGTGTAGTTCTTGTGCCCTTTTTCTCAACATTGGGTCATTCTAGGCCCAAGTTTTACCAGCTCCAAATGAAGCCTATTTGGAAGAAGTGGAATTATGGTTTTAAAAATAAAAAATATTTTTTTGATTTCCATTTGAAAGATGCAAGTGGGTTTCCGAGCGCTCGTAATGTTGAGGCATTCTTTTCCCCATTTCGATCAAATTCGTATAGTTTTAGGGTCGATTCTGATTAACCCCGAATAAGGGATTTTTGAAAAGAAAAATTCTTCATTTGAAAATATTAAATCATATTTGGATACCCATTTGAGAGTTGTACATGTGGTCTTTATTCTGAGAGAAGATGTGTAGTTCTTGAGCACCTTTTTCTCAACTTCGGGTCATTCTAGGCCCAAGTTTGACCAGCCTGGAACGAAGGTTATTTGGAAGAAGTTGAATTATGGGTTTACAAATATAAAATAAGTTTTTGATACCCATTTGATAGATATTCCCAAGATGTCGTAATGTTGAGGCAATGTTTGGCCCGTTTTGATCAAATTCGTGTCCTTTTAGGGTTGACTATGGTTAACCCGAAATGAAGGTGATTTTCGAAAATAAAAATTCTTCATTTGAAAATATGAAATCATATTTGGATACCCATTTCAGAGTTGTACAGGTGGTCTTGATTGCGAGGGAAGACATCTAGTTCTTGGCCCCTTTTTTCTCAACTTCGGGTCATTCTAGGCCTAAGCTTGACCAGCCTGGAACAAAGGGTATTTGGAAGAAGTTGAATTATGGGTTTAAAAATATAAAATAATTTTTTGATAGCCATTTGAGAGATATAGGTGGGTTCCCTAGCTCTCACAATGTTATCGGATTCTTTGTCCCATTTCAATAAAATTTTTATCGTTTTAGGGTTGATTTTGGTTAACCCCAAATGAAGTTGATTTTTGAAAAGACAAATTCTTCATTTGCAAATATGAAATCACATTTGGATACCCATTTAAGAGTTGTACACGTGGTCCTGATTGCGGGAGAAGACGTGTAGTTCTTGGGCCCCTTTTCCTCAACTTCGGGTCATTCTAGGCCTAAGTTTGACCAGCCTCGAACGAAGACTATTTGGAAGAAGTGGAATTATGGGTTTAAAAATATAAAATAATTTTTTGATACCCATTTGAGAGATGCAAGTGGGTTCCCCGAGCGCTCGTAACGTTGAGGCATTCTTTTTCCCATTTCAATCAAATTCATATTGTTATAGGGCCCCTTTTTTCTCAACTTTAGGTCATTTTATGCCCAAGTTTGACTAGCCTCGAATAAAGGCTATTTGGAAGAAGTGGAATTATGGGTTTACAAATATAAAATAATATTTTTATACCCATTTGAGATATATAGGATGGTTCCTGAGCTCACACAACGTTGAGGCATTCTTTGGCCCATTTCGATCAAATTCTTATCATTTTAGGGTTGATTCTGGTTAACCTCGAATGAAGGTGACTTTTGAAAAGCAAAATTCTTCATTTGCAAATATGAAATCATATTTGGATACCCATTTTAGAGTTGTAAACGTGGTCTTGTTTGTGAGTCAAGATGTGTAGTTCTTGGGCCCTTTTTCTCAACTTCGGGTCATTCTAGGCCCAAGTTTTACCATCTCTGAATGAAGCCTATTTGGAAGAAGTGAAATTATGGGTTTAAAAATACAAAATAATTTTTTGATACCCATTTGAGAGATGCAAGTGGGTTCCCGAGCGCTCGTAACGTTGAGGCATTGTTTTTTCCATTTTGATCAAATTCAGATCGTTTTAGGGTCGATTTTTGTTAACCTCGAATGAAGGTGATTTTTGAAAAGCAAAATTCTTCATTTGCAAATATGAAATCATATTCAGATACCCATTTGAGAGTTGTACACATGGTCCTAATTGCGAGTGAAGACGCGTAATTCTTGGGCCCCTTTTTCTCAACTTCAGGTCATTCTAGGCCCAGGTTTGACCAGCCTTGAATGAAGGCTATTTCGAAAAAGTGCAATTATGGGTTTAAAAATACAAAATAATTTTTTGATACCCATTTGAGAGATGCAAGTGGGTTACCGTGCACTCGTAACGTTGAGGCATTCTTTGGCCCATTTCGATCAAATTCGTATCATTTTAGGGTTGATTATGGTTAACCCCGAATGAAGGTGATTTTTGAAAAGAAAATTTCTTCATTTGCAAACATGAAATCATATTTGGATACCCATTTGAGAGTTGTACACTTGGTCTTCATTGCGAGCGAAGACGTGTAGTTCTTGGGCCCCTTTTTCTCAACTTCGGGTCATTCTAGGCCCAAGTTTTTGACCAGCCTCGAATGAATGCTATTTGGAAGAAGTGGAAGTATGGGTTTAAAAATACAAAATAATTTTTGGATACCCATTTGAGACATACAAGTGGGTTCCTGAGCGCTCGTTACGTTGAGACATTCTTTGGCCCATTTTGATCAAATTCGTATCGTTTTAGGGTTGATTCTGGTTAACCCCAAATGAAGGTGATTTTTGAAAAGACAAATTCCTCATTTGCAAATATGAAATAATATTTGGATACCCATTTGAGAGTTGTACATGTGGTTCCGATTGCAGGAGAAGACGTGTATTTCTTGGGCCCCTTTTTCTCAACTTCGGGTCATTTTAGTCCCAAGCTTGACCAACCTCGAATGAAGGCTATTTGGAAGAAGTGGAATGATTTCTTTAAAAATACAAAATAATTTATTGATACCCATCTGAGAGATATAGGTGGGTTCCCAAGATTATGCAACATTGAGGCAATCTTTGGCCCATTTCGATCAAATTCGTATTGTTTTAGGGTTGATTCTGGTTAACCCCAAATGAAATTGATTTTTGAGAAGCAAAATTCTTCATTTTCAAATATGAAATCACATTTGGATACCCATTTGAGAGTTGCACACTTAGTCTTGATCGTGAGCGAAGATGTGTACTTATTGAGCCCCTTTTTCACAACTTATGGTCATTTTAGGCCCAAGTTTGACCAGACCCAAATGAAGACTATTTAGAAGAAGTGGAATTATGGGTTTAAAAAAATAAAATAATTTTTTGATACCGATTTGAGAGATGCAAGTGGGTTCCCGAGCGCTCGTAACGTTGAGGCATTTGTTTGCCCATTTCAATCAAATTCGTATCGTTTTAGGGTCGATTCTCGTTAACCCCGAATGAAGGTGATTTTTGAAAAGAAAAATTCCTCATGTTCAAATATTAAATCATATTTCCATTTGAGAGTTGTACAAGTGGTCGTAATTGCGAGCGAAGACGTGTAGTTCTTGGGCCCCCTTTTCTCAACTTCGGGTCATTCTAGGCCCAAGTTTGACCAGCCCCGAAAGAAGGCTAATTAGAAAAAGTGGAACTATGGGTTTAAAAATATAAAATAATTTTTTGATACCCATTTGAGAGATGGAAGTGGGTTCTCGAGCGCTTGTAACCGTCAGGCATTCTTTGGCCCATTTCGATCTAATTTGTATCGTTTTATGGTTGATTATGGTTAATCCCAAATGAAATTGATTTTTGAAAAGAAAAATTCTTCAGTTCCGAAGATGAAATCATATTTGGATACCCATTAGAGAGTTGTACATGTGGTCCCGATTGCGGGAGAAGACGTGTAGTTCTTGGGCCCCTTTTTCTCAACTTCGGGTCATTCTAGGCCCAAGTTTGACCAGCCTCAAATGAAGGGTATTCGGAAGAAGTGGAATTATGGGTTTAAAAATACAAAATAATTTTATGATACCCATTGGAGAGATATAGGTGGGTTCCCAAGCTCATGCAACGTTGAGGCATTCTTTTGCCCATTTCGATCAAATTCTTATTGTTTTGGGGTTGATTCTGGTTAACCCCAAATGAAGGTGATTTTTGAAAACCAAAATTCTTCATTTAAAAATATGAAATCATATTTTGATACCCATTTGAGAGTTCTACACGTGGTCTTAATTGCGAGCGAAGACGTGTAGTTCTTCGGCCCCCTTTTCTCAACTTCGGTTCATTCTAGGCCCAAGTTTGACCAACCTTGAATGAAGGCTATTTATAAAAAGTCGAATTATGGGTTTAAAAATATAAAATAATTATTTGATACCCATTTGCGGGATGCAAGTGGGTTCCTAAGCGCTCGTATCTTTGAGGCATTCTTTGGCCCATTTCGATCAAATCCGTATCGTTTTATGGTTGATTATGGTTAACTCCGAATGAAGGTGATTTTTGAAAAGAGAAATTCTTCATTTCCAAAGATGAAATCATATTTGGATACCAAGTTGAGAGGTGTACACGTGGTCCCGATTGCGGGAGAAGACGTATAGTTCTTGGGCCCCTTTTTCTCAACTTCGGGTCATTCTAGACCCAAGTTTGACCAGCCTCGAACGAAGGCTATTTGGAAGAACTGAAATTATGGATTTAAAAATATAAAATAACTTTTTGATACCCATTTGAAATTCTTCATTTACAAATATGAAATAATTTTATGATACCTATTTGAGAGATATAGGTGGGTTCCCGAGCTCAGGCAACGTTGAGGGATTCTTTGGCCCATTTCAATCAAATTCGTATCGTTTTAGGGTTGATTCTGGTTAACCCCGAATGAAGGTGAATTTTGAAAAGAAAAATTCCTCATTTGCAAATATGAAATAATATTTGGATACCCATTTGATAGTTGTACATGTGGTCCCGAATGAGGGAGAAGACGTGTAGTTCTTGGGCCCCTTTTTCCCAACTTCAGGTCATTTTATTCTCAAGCTTGACCAACCTCGAACGAAGGATATTTGGAAGAAGTGGAATGATTGGTTTAAAAATACAAAATAATTTATTGATACCCATTTGAGAGATATAGGTGGGTTCCCGAGCTGACACAACGTTGAGGCAATATTTGGCCCATTTCGATCAAATTTGTATCGTTTTAGGGTTGATTCTGGGTAACCCCAAATGAAGGTGATTTTTGAGAAGAAAAATTCTTCATTTGCAAATATGAAATCACATTTGGATACCCATTTGAGAGTTGTACACTTGGTCTTGATCGTGAGCGAAGATGTGTACTTCTTGAGCCCCATTTTCACAACTTCGGGTCAATTGAGGCCCAAGTTTGACCAGCCCCGAATGAAGGCTATTTAGAAGAAGTGGAATTACGGGTTTAAAAACATAAAATAATTTTTTGATACCGATTTGAGAGATGCAAGTGGGTTCCCGAGCACTCGTAATGTTGAGGCATTCGTTTTCCCATTTCGATCAAATTCATATCGTTTTAGGGTTGATTCTTGTTAACCCCGAATGAAGGTGATTTTTGAAAAGAAAAATTCCTCATGTGCAAATATTAAATCATATTTTGATACCCATTTGAGATTTGTACAAGAGGTCGTAATTGCAAGTGAATATGTGTAGTTCATGGGCCCCCTTTTCTCAACTTCGGGTCATTCTAGGCCCAAGTTTTACCAGCCACGAATGAAGGCTAATTAGAAAAAGTGGAACTATGAGTTTAAAAATATAAAACAATTTTTTGATACCCATTTGAGAGATGCAAGTGAGTTCCCGAGTGCTTGTAACCGTGAGGCATTCTTTGGACCATTTCGATCTAATTCATATCGTTTTAAGGTTGATTCTGGTTAATACCGAATGAAATTGATTTTCAAAAAGAAAAATTCTTCATTTCCAAAGATGAAATCATATTTGGATACCCATTAGATAGTTGTACATGTGGTCCTTATTGCGGGAGAAGACGTGTAGTTCTTGGGGCCCTTTTTCTCAACTTCTGGTCATTATAGGTCCAAATTTGACCAGCCTCGAACGAAGGGTATTCGGAAGAAGTGGAATTATGGGTTTAAAAATACAAAATAATTTTATGATACCCATTTGAGAGATATAGGTGGGTTCCCTAGCTCACGCAACGTTGAGGAATTCTTTTCCCCATTTCGATCAAATTCGTATCGTTTTAGGGTTGATTCTGGTTAACCCCAAATGAAGGTGATTTTTGAAAACCAAAATTCTTCATTTACAAATATGAAATCATATTTGCATACCCATTTGAGATTTGTACACGTGGTCTTAATTGCGAGCGAAGACGTGTAGTTCTTCGGCCCCCTTTTCTCAACTTCGGTTCATTCTAGGCCCAAGTTTGACCAGCCCCGAATGAAGGTTGTTTATAAAAAGTCGAATTATAGGTTTAAAATATAAAACCATTTTTTCATACCCATTTGAGGGATGCAAGTGGGTTCCCAAGCGCTCGTATCTTTGAGGCATTCTTTGGCCCATTTCGATCAAATCCATATTGTTTTAGGGTTGATTATGGTTAACTCTGAATGAAGGTGATTTTTGAAAAGAGAAATTCTTCATTTCCAAAGATGAAATCATATTTGGATACCAATTTGAGAGTTGTACACGTGGTCCCGATTGCGGGAAAAGACTTATAGCTCTTGGGGCCCTTTTTCTCAACTCCGGGTCATTCTAGACCCAAGTTTGACCAGCCTCGAATGAAGGCTATTTGGAAGAACTGAAATTATGGATTTAAAAATATAAAATAAGTTTTTGATACCCATTTGAGAGATATAGGTGGGGTCCCGAGATCTCGCAATTTTGAGGCATTCTTTGGCCCATTTCGATCAAATTCATATCCTTTTAGCGTTGATTCTAGTTAACCCCGAATGAAGGTGATTTTTGAAAAGAAAAATTCTTCATTTGCAAATATGAAATCATATTTGGATACACATTTGAGAGTTGTACACGTGGTATTGATTGCGAGGGAATACATGTAGTTCTTGGGCCCTTTTT
This sequence comes from Picea sitchensis, assembly GCA_010110895.2. NCBI lineage: Eukaryota > Viridiplantae > Streptophyta > Pinopsida > Pinales > Pinaceae > Picea > Picea sitchensis. Next base: position 168,257 of record SNQJ01S0002020.1, on the reverse strand, counting down.
CTCAACTTTGGGTCATTCTAGGCCCAAGTTTTACCAGCTTCGAATGAAGCCTATTTGGAAGAAGTGGAATTATGGGTTTAAAAATACAAAATAATTTTTTGATTTCCATTTGAGAGATGCAAGTGGGTTCCCGAGCGCTCGTAACGTTGAAGAATGATTTTTCCCATTTCGATCAAATTCATATCGTTTTAGGGTTGGTTCTGGTTAGCCCCGAATAAAGGTGATTTTTCAAAAGAAAAATTCTTCGTTTGCAAATTTTAAATCATATTTTGATACACATTTGAGAGTTGTACCCGTGGTACCGATTGCGAGCGTAGACGTGTAGTTATTGGGCCCCTTTTTCTCAACTTTAGACCATTCTAGGACCAAGTTTGACTAGCCCCGAATGAAGATTGTTTAGAAGAAGTGGAATTATGGGTTTAAAAATATAAAAAGATTTGGTGATACACATTTGAGAGATGCAAGTAGGTTCCCGAGCGCTCGTAACGTTGAGGCATTCTTTGGCCCATTTCGATCAAATTCATATCGTTTTAGGGTTGATTCTGGTTAACCCCGAATGAAGGTGTTTTTGAAAAGAAAAATTCTTCATTTGCAAATATGAAATCATATTTGGATACCCATTTAAGAGTTGTACACGTGGTCTTGATTGCGATCGAACACGTGTAGTTTTTGGGGCCCTTTTTCTCAACTTCAGGTCATTCTAGGCCAAAGTTTGACTAGCCTGGAATGAAGGTTATTTGGAAGAAGTTGAATTATGGGTTTAAAAATATAAAATAATTTTTTGATACGCATTTGAAAGATGCAAGTGAGTTCTCGAGCGCTCATAACATTGAGGCATTCTTTGGCCCATTTCGATCAAATTCGTATAGTTTTAGGGTTGATTTTGGTTAACCCCGAATGAAGGTGATTTTTGAAAAGCAAAATTCTTCATTTGCAAATATGAAATCATATTTGGATACCCACTTGAGAGTTGTACACATGGTCTTGATTGTGAGAGAAGACATGTAGTTCTTGGCCCCATTTTTCTCAACTTTGGGTCATTCTAGGCCCAAGCTTGACCAGCCTGGAACGAAGGGTATTTGGAAAAAGTTGAATTATGGGTTTAAAAATATAAAATAATTTTTTGATAGCCATTTGAGAGATATAGGTGGGTTCCCTAGCTCTCGCAACGTTGAGGGATTCTTTGGCCCATTTCAATCAAATTTGTATCGTTTTAGGGTTGATTCTGGTTAACCCCAAATGAAGCTGATTTTTGAAAAGACAAATACTTCATTTGCAAATATGAAATCACATTTGGATACCCATTCGAGACTTGTACACGTGGTCCTGATTGTAGGAGAAGACATGTAGTTCTTGGGCCCCTTTTTCTCAACTTCAGGTCATTTTAGGCCCAAGTTTGAACAACCTCGAACAAAGGCTATTTGGAAGAAGTGGAATTATGGGTTTACAAATATAAAATAATATTTTGATACCCATTTGAGATATATAGTTTGGTTCTCAAGCTCACACAACGTTGAGGCATTCTTTGGCCCATTTCGATCAAATTCTTATGATTTTAGGGTTGATTATGGTTAACCCCGAATGAAGGTAATTTTTGAAAAGCAAAATACTTCATTTGCAAATATGAAATCATATTTGGATACCCATTTTAGAGTTGTAAACTTGGTCTTGATTGCGAGTCAAAACGTGTAGTTCTTGGGCCCTTTTTCTCAACTTCGGTTCATTCTAGGCCCAAGTTTTACCAGCTCTGAATGAAGCCTATTTGGAAGAAGTGAAATTATGGGTTTAAAAATACAAAATAATTTTTTGATACCCATTTTACAGATGCAAGTGGGTTCCTGAGCACTCGTAACGTTGAGGCATTGTTTTTACCATTTCGATCAAATTCATATCGTTTTAGGGTTGATTCTGCCTAACCCTGAATGACGGTGATTTTTGAAAAGAAAAATTCTTCATTTGCGAATATGAAATCATATTTAGATACCCATTCAGATTTGTACACGTGGTCCTCATTGCAAGCAAAGACGTGTAGTTCTTGGGCCCCTTTTTCTCAACTTTGGGTCATTCTAGGCCCAAGTTTTACTAGCTCTGAATGAAGCCTATTTGGAAGAAGTGAAATTATGGGTTTAAAAATACAAAATAATTTTTTGATACCCATTTTACAGATGCAAGTGGGTTCTCGAGCGCTCGTAACGTTGAGGCATTGTTTTTCCCATTTCGATCAAATTAATATCGTTTTAGGGTCGATTCTGCTTAACCCCGAATGACGGTGATTTTTGAAAAGAAAAAGTCTTCATTTGCGAATATGAAATCATATTTAGATACCCATTCAGAGTTGTACACGTGGTCCTAATTGCGAGCGAAGACGTGTAGTTCCTGGGCCCCTTTTTCTCAACTTCAGGTCATTTTAGGCCTAGGTTTAACCAACCCTGAATGAAGGCTATTTCGAAAAAGTGCAATTATGGGTTTAAAAATACAAAACAATTTTTTGATACCCATTTGAGAGATGCAAGTGGGTTACCGTGCGCTCGTAACATTGAGGCATTCTTTGGCCCATTTCGATCAAATTCGTATCATTTTAAGGTTGATTCTGGTTAACCCCAAATGAAGGTGATTTTTGAAAAGCAAATTTCTTCATTTGCAAACATGAAATCATATTTGGATACCCATTTGAGAGTTGTACATGTGGTATTGATTGCGAGCGAAGATGTGTAGTTCTTGGGCCCCTTTTTCTCAACTTCGGGTCGTTCTAGGCCCAAGTTTTTGACCAGCCTCGATTGAAGGTTATTTGGAAGAAGTGGAAGTATGGGTTTAAAAATACAAAATAATTTTTGGATACCCATTTGAGACATACGAGTGGGTTCCTGTGCGCTCGTTACGTTAAGGCATTCTTTGGCCCATTTTGATCAAATTCGTATCGTTTTAGGGTTGATTCTGGTTAACCCCGAATGAAGGTGATTTTTGAAAAGACAAATTCCTCATTTGCAAATATGAAATAATATTTGGATACCCATTTGAGAGTTGTACATGTGGTCCCGATTGTGCGAGAAGACGTGTAGTTCTTGGGCCCCTTTTTCTCAACTTCGGGTCATTTTAGTCCCAAGCTTGACCAACATTGAACGAAGGCTATTTGGAAGAAGTGGAATGATTGGTTTAAAAATACAAAATAATTTATTGTTACCCATTTGAGAGATATAGGTGGGTTCCCGAGCTGACGCAACATTGAGGCAATCTTTGGCCCATATTGATCAAATTCGTATTGTTTTAGGGTTGATTCTAGTTAACCCCGAATGAAGGTGATTTTTGAGAAGCAAAATTCTTCATTTGCAAATATGAAATCACATTTGGATACCCATTTGAGAGTTGTACACTTGGTCTTGATCGTGAGCGAAGATGTGTACTTCGTGAGCCCCTTTTTCACAACTTCTGGTCATTTTAGGCCCAAGTTTGACCAGCCCCAAATGAAAACTATTTAGAAGAAGTGGAATTATGGGTTTAAAAACATAAAATAATTTTTTGATACTGATTTGAGAGATGCAAGTGGGTTCCTGAGCGTTTGTAATGTTGAGGCATTCATTTGCCCATTTCGATCAAATTCGTATCGTTTTAGGGTCGATTCTCGTTAACCCCGAATGAAGGTGATTTTTGAAAAGAAAAATTCCTCATGTGAAAATATTAAATCATATTTCCATTTGAGAGCTGTACAAGTGGTCGTAATTGCGAGTGAAGATGTGGAGTTCTTGGGGCCCCTTTTCTCAACTTCGGGTCATTTTAGGCCCAAGTTTGGCCCGCCTCGAATGAAGGCTAATTAGAAAAAGTGGAACTATGGGTTTAAAAATATAAAACAATTTTTTGATACCCATTTGAGAGATGCAAGTGTGTTCTCGAGCGCTTGTAACCGTGAGGCATTCTTTGGCCCATTTCGATCTAATTCATATCGTTTTAAGGTTGATTCTGGTTAATCCCGAATGAAATTGATTTTGAAAAGAAAAATTCTTCATTTCCGAAGATGAAATCATATTTGGATACCCATTAGAGAGTTGTACATGTGGTCCCGATTGTGGGAGAAGACATGTAGTTCTTGGGCCCCTTTTTCTCAACTTCATGTCATTCTAGGCCTAAGTTTGACCAGCCTCGAACGAAGGGTATTCGGAAGAAGTGGAATTATGGGTTTAAAAATACAAAATAATTTTATGATTCACATTTGAGAGATATAGGTGGGTTCTCGAGCTCACGCAACGTTGAGGCATTATTTTTCCCATTTCGATCAAATTCTTATCATTTTAGGGTTGATTCTGGTTAACCTCAAATGAAGGTGATTTTTGAAAACCAAAATTCTTCATTTACAAATATGAAATCATATTTGGATACCCATTTGAGAGTTGTACATGTGGTCTTAATTGCGAGCGAAGACGTTTAGTTCTTCGGCCCCCTTTTCTCAACTTGGTTCTTTGGATACCCATTTGAGAGTTTTACACGTGGTCTTAATTGCGAGTGAAGACGTGTAGTTCTTCGGCCCCCTTTTCTCAACTTCGGTTCATTCTAGGCCCAAGTTTGACCAGCCCCGAATGAAGGTTGTTTATAAAAAGTTGAATTATGGGTTTAAAACTATAGAATAATTTTTTGATACCCATTTGAGGGATGCAAGTGGGTTCCCAAATGCTCGTATCTTTGAGGCATTCTTTGGCTTATTTCGATCAAATACGTATCGTTTTAGGGTTGATTATGGTTAACTCCGAATGAAGGTGATTTTTGAAAAGAGAAATTCTTTATTTCCAAAGATGAAATCATATTTGGATACCAATTTGAGAGTTGTACACGTGGTCCCGATTGCGAGAGAAGACGTATAGTTCTTGGGCCCCTTTTTCTCAACTCCAGGTCATTCCAGACCCAAGCTTGACCAGCCTCGAACGAAGGCTATTTGGAAGAACTGAAATTATGGATTTAAAAATATAAAATAATTTTTTGATACCCATTTGAGAGATATAGGTGGGTTCCCTAGATATCGCAATTTTGAGGCATTCTTTGGCCCATTTTGATCAAATTCATATCCTTCTAGGGTTGATTCTAGTTAACCCCGAATGAAGGTGATTTTTAAAAAGAAAAATTCTTCATTTGCAAATATGAAATCATATTTGGCTACCCATTTGACAGTTGTACACGTGGTATTGATTGTGAGGGAAGACATGTAGTTCTTGGGCCCTTTTTCTCAACTTCGGGTCATTCTAGGCCCAAGTTTTACCAGCTTCAAATGAAGCCTATTTGGAAGAACTGGAATTATGGGTTTAAAAATACAAAATAATTTTTTTATTTCCATTTGAGAGATGGAAGTGGGTTCCCGAGCGCTCGTAACGTTGAAGAATGCTTTTTCCCATTTCGATCAAATTCATATCATTTTAGGGTCGGTTCTGGTTAGCCCCGAATAAAGGTGATTTTTGAAGAGAAAAATTCTTCATTTGCAAATTTTAAATCATATTTTGATGCACATTTGAGAGTTGTACACGTGGTCTCGATTGTGAGTGTAGACGTGTAGTTCTTGGGCCCCTTTTTCTCAACTTCGGACCATTCTAGGACCAAGTTTGACTAGCCCCGAATGAAGGTTATTTAGAAGAAGTGGAATTATGGGTTTAAAAATATAAAATAATTTGTTGATACCCATTTGAGAGATGCAAGTAGGTTCCCTAGTGCTCATAACGTTGAGGCATTCTTTGGCCCATTTCGATCAAATTCATATCGTTTTAGGGTTGATTCTGGTTAACCCCGAATGAAGGTGTTTTTGAAAAGAAAAATTCTTCATTTGCAAATATGAAATCATATTTGGATACCCATTTGAGAGTTGTACACATGGTCTTAATTGCGAGCGAAGATGTGTAGTTTTTGGGGCCCTTTTTCTCAACTTTGGGTCATTTTAGGCCAAAGTTTGACCAACCTGGAATGAAGGTTATTTGGAAGAAGTTGAATTATGGGTTTAAAAATATAAAATAATTTTTTGATACACATTTGAAAGATGCAAGTGAGTTCCCGAACGCTCGTAACGTTGAGTCATTCTTTGGCCCATTTCGATCAAATTCGTATAGTTTTAGGGTTGATTTTGGTTAACCCCGAATGAAGGTGATTTTTGAAAAGAAAAATTCTTCATTTGCAAATATGAAATCATATTTGGATACCCATTTGAGAGTTGTACACGTAGGTCTTGATTGCGAGCGAAGAGATGTAGTTCTTGGCCCCCTTTTTCTCAACTTTGGGTCATTCTAGGCCCAAGCTTGACCAGCCTGGAACGAAGGGTATTTGGAAGAAGTTGAATTATGGGTTTAAAAATATAAAATAATTTTTTGATAGCCATTTGAGAGATATAGGTGGGTTCCCTATCTCTCGCAACGTTGAGGGATTCTTTGGCCCATTTCAATCAATTTTGTATCGTTTTAGGGTTGATTCTGGTTAACCCCGAATGAAGTTGATTTTTGAAAAGACAAATTCTTCATTTGCAAATATGAAATCACATTTGGATACCCATTTGAGAGATGTACACGTGGTCCCGATTACAGGAAACGACATGTAGTTCTTTGGCCCCTTTTTCTCAACTTCAGGTCATTTTAGGCCCAAGTTTGACCAGCATCGAACAAAGGCTATTTGGAAGAAGTGGAATTATAGGTTTACAAATATAAAAAAATATTTTGATACCCATTTGAGATATATAGGTTGGTTCCGGAGCTCACGCAACGTTGAGGCATTCTTTGGCCCATTTCGATCAAATTCTTATGATTTTAGGGTTGATTCTGGTTAACCCCGAATGAAGGTGATTTTTAAAAAGAAAAACTCTTCATTTGAAAATATTGAATCATATTTGGATACCCATTTTAGAGTTGTAAACTTGGTCTTGATTGCGAGTCAAAACGTGTAGTTCTTGGGCCCTTTTTCTCAACTTTGGGTCATTCTAGGCCCAAGTTTTACCAGCTCTTAATGAAGCCTATTTGGAAGAAGTGAAATTATGGGTTTAAAAATACAAAATAATTTTTTGATACCCATTTTACAGATGCAAGTGGGTTCCCGAGCGCTCGTAACGTTGAGGCATTGTTTTTCCCATTTCTATCAAATTCATATCATTTTAGGGTCGATTCTGCTTAACCCCGAAACACGTGGACCTAATTGCGAGCAAAGCCATGTAGTTCTTGGGCCTCTTTTTCTCAACTTCGGTTCATTTTAGGCCCAGGTTTGACCAGCCCTGAATGAAGGCTATTTTGAAAAAGTGCAATTATGGGTTTAAAAATACAAATTAATTTTTTGATACCCATTTGAGAGATGCAAGTGGGTTACCGTGCACTCGTAACATTGAGGTATTCTTTGGCACATTTCGATCAAATTCGTTTCATTTTAGGGTTGATTCTGGTTAACCCCAAATGAAGGTGATTTTTGAAAAGCAAATTTCTTCATTTGCAAACATGAAATCATATTTGGATACCCATTTGAGAGTTGTACACGTGGTCTTGATTGCGAGCGAAGACGTGTAGTTCTTGGGCCCCTTTTTCTCAACTTCAGGTCATTCTAGGCCCAAGTTTTTGACCAGCCTCGAATGAATGTTATTTGGAAGAAGTGGAAGTATGGGTTTAAAAATACAAAATAATTTTTGGATACCCATTTGAGACATACAAGTGGGTTCCTGAGCGCTCGTTACGTTGAGACATTCTTTGGCCCATTTTGATCAAATTCGTATCGTTTTAGGGTTGATTTTGTTTAACCCCGAATGAAGGTGAGTTTTGAAAAGAAAAATTCCTCATTTGCAAATATGAAATAATATTTGGATACCCATTTGAGAGTTGTACAAGTGGTCCCGATTGGGAGAGAAGACGTGTAGTTCTTGGGCCCCTTTTTCTAAACTTAGGGTCATTTTAGTCCCAAGCTTGACCAACCTCGAACGAAGGCTATTTGGAAGAAGTGGAATGATTGATTTAAAAATATAAAATAATTTATTGATACCCATTTGAGAGATATAGGTGGGTTCTCGAACTGACGCAACGTTGAGGCAATCTTTGGCCCATTTCGATCAAATTCGTATTGTTTTAGGGTTGATTCTGGTTAACCCCGAATGAAGGTGATTTTTGAGAAGCAAAATTCTTCATTTGAAAATATGAAATCACATTTGGATACCCATTTGAGAGTTGTACACTTGGTCTTGATCGTGAGTGAAGATGTGTACTTCTTGAGCCGCTTTTTCACAACTTCTGGTCATTTTAGGCCCAAGTTTGACCAACCCTGAATGAAGACTATTTAGAAGAAGTGGAATTATGGGTTTAAAAAAATAAAATAATTTTTTGATACCGATTTGAGAGATGCAAGTGGGTTCCCGAGCGTTCGTAATGTTGAGGCATTCGTTTGCCCATTTCGATCAAATTCGTATCGTTTTAGGGTCGATTCTCGTTAACCCCGAATGAAGGTGATTTTTGAAAAGAAAAATTTCTCATGTGCAAATATTAAATCATATTTCCATTTGAGAGTTGTACAAGTGGTCGTAATTGTGAGCGAAGACGTGTAGTTCTTGGGCCCCTTTTTCTCAACTTTGGGTCATTCTAGGCCCAAGTTTGACCAGCCCCGAAAGAAGGCTAATTAGAAAAAGTGGAACTATGGGTTTAAAAATATAAAATAATTTTTTGATACCCATTTGAGAGATGCAAGTGGGTTCTCGAGCGCCTGTAACCGTGAGGCATTCTTTGGCCCATTTCGATCTAATTTGTATCGTTTTAAGGTTGATTCTGGTTAATCCCGAATGAAATTGATTTTCAAAAAGAAATATTCTTCATTTCCGAAGATGAAATCATATTTGGATACCCATTAGAGAGTTGTACATGTGGTCCCGATTGCGGGAGAAGACGTGTAGTTCTTGGGCCCCTTTTTCTCAACTTCGGGTCATTCTAGGCCCAAGTTTGACTAACCTCGAACGAAGGGTATTCGAAAGAACTGGAATTATGGGTTTAAAAATACAAAATAATTTTATGATACCCATTTGAGAGATATAGGTGGGTTCCCGAGCTCACGCAACGTTGGGGCATTCTTTTGCCCATTTCGATCAAATTCTTATCGTTTTAGGGTTGATTCTGGTTAACCCCAAATGAAGGTGATTTTTGAAAACCAAAATTCTTCATTTACAAATATGAAATCATATTTGGATACCCATTTGAGAGTTGTACACATGGTCTTAATTGCGAGCGAAGACGTGTAGTTCTTTGGCCCCCTTTTCTCAACTTCGGTTCATTCTAGGCCCAAGTTTGACCAGTCGCGAATGAAGGTTGTTTATAAAAAGTCGAATTATGGGTTTAAAAATATAAAATAATTTTTCGATACCCATTTGAGGGATGTAAATGGGTTCCCAAGCGCTCGTATCTTTGAGGCATTCTTTGGCCCATTTAGATCAAATCCGTATCGTTTTAGGGTTGATTATGGTTAACTCCGAATGAAGGTGATTTTTGAAAAAATAAATTCTTCATTTCCAAAGATGAAATCATATTTGGATACCAATTTGAGAGTTTTACATGTGGTCCTGATTGCGGGAGAAGACGTATAGTTCTTGGGCCCCTTTTTCTCAACTCTGGGTCATTCTAGACCCAAGTTTGACCAGCCTCGAACGAAGGCTATTTGGAAGAACTGAAATTATGGATTAAAAAATATAAAATATTTTTTGATACCCATTTGAGAGATATAGGTGGGTTCCCGAGATCTCACAATGTTGAGGCATTCTTTGGCACATTTCGATCAAATTCGTATCCTTTTAGGGTTGATTCTAGTTAACCCCAAATGGAGGTGATTTTTGAAAAAAAAAATCTTCATTTGCAAATATGAAATCATATTTGGATACCCATTTGAGATTTGTACACATGGTCTTGATTGCGACCAAAGACGTGTAGTTTTTGGGGCCCTTTTTCTCAACTTCGGGTCATTCTAGGCCCCAGTTTTACGAGCCTGGAATGAAGGTTATTCGGAAGAAGTTGAATTATGGGTTTAAAAATACAAAATAATTTTTTGATACACATTTGAGAGATGCAAGTGAGTTCCCGAGAGCTTGTAACGTTGAGGTATTCTTTGTCCCATTTCGATCAAATTTGTATAGTTTTAGGGTTGATTTTGGTTAACACCGAATGAAGGTGATTTTTGGAAAGAAAAATTCTTCATTTGAAAATATGAAATCATATTTGGATACCCATTTGAGATTTGTACACATGGTCTTGATTGCGAGCGAAGACATGTAGTTCTTGGCCCCCGTTTTCTCAACTTTGGATCATTCTAGGCCCAAGCTTGACCAGCCTGGAACGAAGGGTATTTGGAAGAAGTTGAATTGTGGGTTTAAAAATATAAAATAATTTTTTGATAGCCATTTGAGAGATATAGGTGGGTTCCCTAGATCTCGCAACGTTGAGGGATTCTTTGGCCCATTTCAATCAAATTTGTATCGTTTTAGGGTTGATTATGGTTAACCCCGAATGAAGTTGATTTTTGAAAAGACAAATTCTTCATTTGTAAATATGAAATCACATTTGGATACCCATTTGAGAGTTGTACACGTGGTCTAAAACACCGAATGAAGTTGATTTTTGAAAAGACAAATTCTTCATTTGCAAATATGAAATCACATTTGGATACCCATTTGAGAGTTGTACACGTGGTCCCGATTGTGGGAGAAGACATGTAGTTCTTGGGCCCCTTTTTCTCAACTTCAGGTCATTTTAGGCCCAAGTTTGACCAGTCTCAAACAAAGGCTATTTGGAAGAAGTGGAATTATGGGCTTACAAATATAAAATAATATTTTGATACCCATTTGCGATATATAGGTTGGTTCCCGAGCTCACACAACGTTGAGGCATTCTTTGGCCCATTTCGATCAAATTCTTATCATTTTAGGGTTGATTCTGGTTAACCCCGAAAGAGGTTGGTTTTAAAAAAGAAAAATTCTTCATTTGCAAATATGAAATCATATTTGGATATAAATTTTAGAGTTGTAAACGTAGTCTTGATTGTGAGTCAAGACGTGTAGTTCTTGGGCCCTTTTTCTCAACTTCGGGTCATTCTAGGCCCAAGTTTTACCAGCTCTGAATGAAGCCTATTTGGAATAAGTGAAATTATGGGTTTAAAAATAGAAAATAATTTTTTGATACCCATTTGAGAGATGCAAGTGGGTTCCCGGGCGATCGTAACGTTGAGGCATTCTTTTTCCCATTTCAATCAAATTCATATTGTTTTAGGGTCGATTCTGGTTAACCTCGAATGAAGGTGATTTTTGAAAAGAAAAATTCTTCATTTGCAAATATGAAATCATATTTAGATACCCATTTGAGATTTGTACACGTTGTCCTAAATGTGAGCGAAGACGTGTAGTTCTTGGGCCCCTTTTTCTCAACTTCAGGTCATTCTAGGCCCAGGTTTGACCAGCCCTGAATGAAGGCTATTTCGAAAAAGTGCAATTATAGGTTTAAAAATATAAAATAATTTTTTGATACCCATTTAAGAGATGCAAGTGGGTTACCATGCGCTCGTAACGTTGAGGCATTCTTTGGCCCATTTCGATCAAATTTTTATCATTTTAGGGTTGATTCTGGTTAACCCCGAATGAAGGTGATTTTTGAAAAGCAAATTTCTCCATTTGCAAACATGAAATCATATTTGGATACCCACTTGAGAGTTTTACACGTGGTCTTGATTGTGAGCGAAGACGTGTAGTTCTTGGGCTCCTTTCTCTCAACTTCGGGTCATTCTAGGCCCAAGTTTTTTACCAGCCTCGAATGAAGGCTATTTGGATGAGGTGGAAGTATGGGTATAAAAATACAAAATAATTTTTTGATATCCATTTGAGACATACAAGTGGGTTCCCGAGCGCTCGTTACGTTGAGGCATTCTTTGCCCCATTTCGATCAAATTCGTATCATTTTAGGGTTGATTCTGGTAGCCCCGAATGAAGGTGATTTTTGAAAAGACAAATTCCCCATTTGCAAATATGAAATAATATTTGGATACCCATTTGAGAGTTCTACATGTGGTCCCAATTGCGGGAGAAGACATGTAATTCTTGGGCCCCTTTTTCTCAACTTCGGGTCATTTTAGTCCCAAGCTTGACCAACCTCGAACGAAGGCTATTTGGAAGAAGTGGAATGATTGGTTTAAAAATACAAAATAATTTATTGATACCCATTTGAGAGATATAGGTTGGTTCCCAAGCTGACGCAACATTGAGGCAATCTTTGGCCCATTTCGATCAAATTCATATTGTTTTAGGGTTGATTCTGGTTAACCCCGAATGAAGGTGATTTTTGAGAAGAAAAATTCTTCATTTTCAAATATGAAATCACATTTGGATACCCATTTGAGAGTTGTACACTTAGTATTGATCGTGAGAAAAGATGTGTACTTCTTGAGCCCCTTTTTCACAACTTCGAGTCATTTTAGGCCCACGTTTGACTAGCCCCGAATGAAGGCTATTTAGAAGAAGTGGAATTATGGGTTTAAAAACATAAAATAATTTTTTGATACCGATTTGAGAGATTAAAGTGGGTTCCCGAGCACTCGTAACGTTGAGGCATTCGTTTGCCCATTTCGATCAAATTCGTATGGTTTTAGGGTCTATTCTATTCGTATGGTGTAGTTCTTGGGCCCCCTTTTTCTCAACTTCGGGTCATTCTAGGCCCAAGTTTGACTAGCCCCAATAAAGGTGATTTTTGAAAAGAAAAATTCTTCATTTGCAAATTTTAAATCATATTTTGATACACATTTGAGAGTTGTACATGTGGTCCCGATTGCGAGCATAAACGTGTAGTTCTTGGGCCCCTTTTTCTAAACTTCATGTCGTTCTAGGACCAAGTTTGACTAGCCCCGAATGAATGTTATTTAGAAGAAGTAGAATTATGGGTTTAAAAATATAAAATAATTTGTTGATACCCATTTGAGAGATGCAAATAAGTTCCTGAGCGCTCGTAACATTGAGGCATTCTTTGGCCCATTTCGATCAAATTCATATCGTTTTAGGGTTGATTCTGGTTAACCCCGAATGAAGGTGTTTTTGAAAACAAAAATTCTTCATTTGCAAATATGAAATCATATTTGGATACCCATTTGAGAGTTGTACACGTAGTCTTGATTGAGAGCAAAGACGTGTAGTTTTTGGGTCCCTTTTTCTCAACTTCGGGTCATTCTAGGCCCAAGTTTGACCAACCTGCAACAAAGGTTATTTGGAAGAAGTTGAATTATGGGTTTAAACATATAAAATAATTTTTTGATACACATTTGAGAGATGCAAGTGAGTTCCCGAGCGCTCGTAACGTTAAGGCATTCTTTGGCCCATTTCGATCAAATTCGTATAGTTTTAGGGTTGATTTTGGTTAACCCCGAATGAAGGTGATTTTTGAAAAGAAAAATTCTTCATTTGCAAATATGAAATCATATTTGGATACCCATTTGAGAGTTGTAAACGTGGTCCTGATTGTGAGCGAAGACATGTAGTTCTTGGCCCCCTTTTTCTCAACTTCGGGTCATTCTAGGCCCAAGCTTGACCAGCCTGGAATGAAGCCTATTTGGAAGAAGTGAAATTATGGGTTTAAAAATACAAAATAATTTTTTGATACCCATTTTACAGATGTAAGTGGGTTCCCGAGCGCTCGTAACGTTGAGGCATTGTTTTTCCCATTTCGATCAAATTAATATTGTTTTAGGGTCGATTCTGCTTAACCCCGAATGACGGTGATTTTTGAAAAGAAAAAGTCTTCATTTGCGAATATGAAATCATTTTTAGATACCCATTCAGATTTGTACACGTGGTCCTAATTGTGAGCAAAGACGTGTAGTTCTTGGGCCCCTTTTTCTCAACTTCGGGTCATTTTAGGCCCAGGTTTGACCAGCCCTGAATGAAGGCTATTTCGAAAAAGTGCAATTATGGGTTTAAAAATACAAAATAATATTTTGATACCCATTTGAGAGATGCAAGTTGGTTACCGTGCGCTCGTAACGTTGAGGCATTCTTTGGACCATTTCGATCAAATTCGTATCATTTTAGGGTTGATTTTGGTTAACCCCGAATGAAGGTGATTTTTGAAAAGTAAATTTCTTCATTTGCAAACATGAAATCATATTTGGATACCCATTTGAGAGTTGTACACGTGGTCTTGATTACGAGCGAAGACATGTAGTTCTTGGGCCCCTTTCTCTCAACTTTGGGTCATTCTAGGCCCAAGTTTTTGACCAGCCTTGAATGAAGGCTATTTGGAAGAAGTGGAAGTATGGGTTTAAAAATACAAAATAATTTGTGGATACCCATTTGAGACATACAAGTGGGTTCCCGAGCACTCTTTACGTTGAGGCATTATTTGGCCCATTTTGATCAAATTCGTATCGTTTTAGGGTTGATTTTGTTTAACCCCGAATGAAGGTGATTTTTGAAAAGACAAATTCCTCATTTGCAAATATGAAATAATATTTGGATACCCATTTGAGAGTTGTACATGTGGTCCCGATTGCGAGAGAAGACGTGTAGTTCTTGGGCCCCTTTTTCTCAACTTCGGGTCATTTTAGTCCCAAGCTTGACCAACCTCGAACGAAGGCTATTTGGAAGAAGTGGAATGATTGGTTTAAAAATACAAAATAATTTATTGATACCCATTTGAGAGATATAGGTGGGTTCCCGAGCTGACGCAACGTTGAGGCAATCTTTGGCCCATTTCGATCAAATTCATATTGTTTTAGGGTTGATTATGGTTAACCCCGAATGAAGGTGATTTTTTAGAAGTGAAATTCTTCATTTGAAAATATGAAATAACATTTGGATACCCATTTGAGAGTTGTACACTTGGTCTTGATCGTGAGCGAAGATGTGTACTTCTTCAGCCCCTTTTTCACAACTTCTAGTCATTTTAGGCCCAAGTTTGACCAGCCCCGAATGGAGACTATTTAGAAGAAATGGAATTATGGGTTTAAAAACATAAAATATTTTTTTGATATCGATTTGAGAGATGCAAGTGGGTTCTCGAGCGCTCGTAATGTTGAGGCATTCGTTTGCCCATTTCGATCAAATTCGTATCGTTTTAGGGTCGATTCTCGTTAACCCCGAATGAAGGTGATTTTTGAAAAAAAAATTACCTCATGTGGAAATATTAAATCATATTTCCATTTGAGATTTGTACAAGTGGTTGTAATTGTGAGCGAAGACGTGTAGTTCTTGGGCCCCCTTTTCTCTACTTCGGGTCATTCTAGGCCCAAGTTTGACCAGCCCCGAAAGAAGGCTAATTAGAAAAAGTGGAACTATGGGTTTAAAAATATAAAATAATTTTTTGATACCCATTTGAGAGATGCAAGTGGGTTCTCGAGCACTTGTAACCGTGAGGCATTCTTTGGCCCAATTCGATCTAATTTGTATCGTTTTAAGGTTGATTCTGGTTAATCCCGAATGAAATTGATTTTCGAAAAGAAAAATTCTTCATTTATGAATATGAAATCATATTTGGATACCCATTAGAGAGTTGTTCATGTGGTCCTGATTGCGGGAGAAGAGGTGTATTTCTTGGGCCCCTTTTTCTCAACTTCGGGTCATTCTAGGCCCAAGTTTGACCAGCCTCAAATGAAGGGTATTAAGAAGAAGTGGAATTATGGGTTTAAAAATAAAAAATAATTTTATGATACCCATTTGAGAGATATAGGTGGGTTCCCAAGCTCATGCAACGTTGAGGCATTCTTTTGCCCATTTCGATCAAATTCTTATCGTTTTGGGGTTGATNATATGAAATCATATTTGGATACCCATTAGAGAGTTGTTCATGTGGTCCTGATTGCGGGAGAAGAGGTGTATTTCTTGGGCCCCTTTTTCTCAACTTCGGGTCATTCTAGGCCCAAGTTTGACCAGCCTCAAATGAAGGGTATTCAGAAGAAGTGGAATTATGGGTTTAAAAATAAAAAATAATTTTATGATACCCATTTGAGAGATATAGGTGGGTTCCCAAGCTCATGCAACGTTGAGGCATTCTTTTGCCCATTTCGATCAAATTCTTATCGTTTTGGGGTTGATTCTGGTTAACCCCAAATGAAGGTGATTTTTGAAAACCAAAATTCTTCATTTACAAATATGAAATCATATTTTGATACCCATTTGAGAGTTGTACACGTAGTCTTAATTGCGAGCGAAGACATGTAGTTCTTCGGGCCCCTTTTCTCAACTTCGGTTCATTCTAGGCCCAAGTTTGACCAGCCCCGAATGAAGGTTGTTTATAAAAAGTCGAATTATGGGTTTAAAAATATAAAATAATTTTTTGATACCCATTTGAGGGATGCAAGTGGGTTCCCAAGCGCTCGTATCTTTGAGGCATTATTTGGCCCATTTCGATCAAATCCGTATACGTGGTCTTCATTGCGAGCAAAGACGTGTAGTTTTTGGGCCCCGTTTTCTCAACTTCGGGTCATTCTAGGCCCAAGTTTTACCAGCCTGGAACGAAGGTTATTCGGAAGAAGTTGAATTATGGGTTTAAAAATACAAAATAATTTTTTGATACAGATTTGAGAGATGCAAGTGAGTTCCCGGGCGCTCGTAACGTTGAGGCTTTTTGTGTCCCATTTCGATCAAATTCATATAGTTTTAGGGTTGATTTTGGTTAACCCCGAATGAAGGTGATTTTTGAAAAGAAAAATTCTTCATGTGCAAATATTAAATCATAATTTGATACCCATTTGAGAGTTGTACAAGTGGTCGTAATTGCGATCGAAGATGTGTAGTTCTTGCGCCCCCTTTTCTCAACTTTTGGTCATTCTAGGCCCAAGGTTGATACCCATTTGAGAGTTGTACACGTGGTCTTAATTGTGAGCGAAGACGTGTAGTTCTTCGGCCCCCTTTTCTCAACTTCGGTTCATTCTAGGACCAAGTTTGACCAGCCCCGAATTAAGGCTGTTTATAAAAAGTCGAATTATGGGTTTAAAAATATAAAATAATTTTTTGATACCCATTTGAGGGATGCAAGTGGGTTCCCAAGCGCTCGTATCTTTGAGGCATTCTTTGGCCCATTTAGATCAAATCCATACACGTGGTCTTGATTGCGAGCAAAGACGTGTAGTTTTTGGGCCCCTTTTTCTCAACTTCGGGTCATTCTAGGCCCAAGTTTTACCAGCCTGGAACGAAGGTTATTCGGAAGAAGTTGAATTATGGGTTTAAAAATACAAAATAATTTTTTGATACACATTTGAGAGATGCAAGTGAGTTCTTGAGAGCTCGTAACGTTGAGGCATTCTTTGGCCCATTTCGATCAAATTCGTATAGTTGTAGGGCTGATTATGGTTAACCCCGAATGAAGGTGATTTTTGAAAAGAAAAATTCTTCATTTGCAAATATGAAATCATATTTGGATACCCATTTGAGATTTGTACACGTGGTCTTGATTGCGAGCGAAGACATGTAGTTTGTGGCCCCCTTTTTCTCAACTTCGGGTCATTCTAGGCCCAAGCTTGACCAGCCTGGAACGAAGGGTGTTTGGAAGAAGTTGAATTATGGGTTTAAAAATATAAACTAATTTTTTGATAGCCATATGAGAGATATAGGTGGGTTCCCTAGATCTCGCAACGTTGAGGGATTCTTTGGCCCATTTCAATCAAATTTGTATCGTTTTATGGTTGATTTTGGTTAACCCCGAATGAAGTTGATTTTTGAAAAGACAAATTCTTCATTTGCAAATATGAAATCACATTTGGATACCCATTTTAGAGTTGTACACGTGGTCCCGATTGTGGGAGAAGACATGTAGTTCTTGGGCCCCTTTTTCTCAACTTCAGGTCATTTTAGGCCCAAGTTTGACCAACCTCGAACAAAGGCTATTTGGAAGAAGTGGAATTATGGGTTTACAAATATAAAATAATATTTTGATACCCATTTTCGATATATAGGTTGGTTCCCGAGCTCACGCAACGTTGAGGCATTCTTTGGCCCATTTCGATCAAATTCTTATCGTTTTAGGGTTGATTCCGGTTAACCCCGAATGAGGTTGATTTTTGAAAAGAAAAATTCTTCATTTGCAAGTATGAAATCATATTTGGATACAAATTTTAGAGTTGTAAACGTGGTCTTGATTGCGAGTCAAGACGGGTAGTTCTTGGGCCCTTTTTCTCAACTTCGGGTCATTCTAGGCCCAAGTTTTACCAGCTCTGAATGAAGCCTATTTGGAAGAAGTGAAATTATGGGTTTAAAAAGAGAAAATAAATTTTTGATACCCATTTGAGAGATGCAAGTGGGTTCTCGGGCGATCGTAACGTTGAGGCATTCTTTTTCCCATTTCGATCAAATTCATATCGTTTTAGGGTCGATTCAGGTTAACCCCGAATGAAGGTGATTTTTGAAAAGAAAAATTCTTCATTTGCAAATATGAAATCATATTTAGATACCCATTTGAGAGTTGTACACGTGGTCCTAATTTCGAGCGAAGACGTGTAGTTCTTGGGCCCCTTTTTATCAAATTCGGGTCATTCTAGGCCCAGGTTTGACCAGCCTTGAATGAAGGCTATTTTGAAAAAGTGCAGTTATGGGTTTAAAAATATAAAATAATTTTTTGATACCCATTTGAGAGATGCAAGTGGGTTACCATGTGCTCGTAACGTTGAGGCATTCTTTGGCCCATTTCGATCAAATTCGTATCATTTTAGGGTTGATTCTGGTTAACCCCGAATGAAGGTGATTTTTGAAAAGCAAATTTCTCCATTTGCAAACATGAAATCATATTTGGATACCCATTTCTGAGTTGTACATGTGGTCTTGAATGCGAGTGAAGACATGTAGTTCTTGGGCCCCTTTCTCTCAACTTCGGGTCATTCTAGGCCCAAGTTTTTGACCAGCCTCGAATGAAGGCTATTTGGAAGAAGTGGAAGTATGGGTTTAAAAATACAAAATAATTTTTTGATATCCATTTGAGACATACAAGTGGGTTCCCGAGCGCTCGTTACGTTGAGGCATTCTTATGCCCATTTCGATCAAATTCGTATCGTTTTAGGGTTGATTCTGGTTAACCCCGAATGAAGGTGATTTTTGAAAAGACAAATTCCTCATTTGCAAATATGAAATAATATTTGGATACCCATTTGAGAGTTGTACATGTGATCCCGATTGCAGGAGAAGACGTGTAATTCTTGGGCCCCTTTTTCTTAACTTCGGGTCATTTTAGTCCCAAGCTTGACCAACCTCGAACGAAGGCTATTTGGAAGAAGTGGAATGATTGGTTTAAAAATACAAAATAATTTATTGATACCCATTTGAGAGATATAGGTGGGTTCCCGAGATTACGCAACATTGAGGCAATCTTTGGCCCATTTCGATCAAATTCGTATAATTTTAGGGTTGATTCTGGTTAACCCCGAATGAAGGTGATTTTTGAGAAGAAAAATTCTTCATTTGCAAATATGAAATCACATTTGGATACCCATTTGAGAGTTGTACACTTGGTCTTGATCGTGAGTGAAGATGTGTATTTCTTGAGCCCCCTTTTCACAACTTCTGGTCATTTTAGGCCCACATTTGACCAGCCTCGAATGAAGGCTATTTAGAAGAAGTGGAATTGTGGTTTAAAAACATAAAATAATTTTTTGATACCGATTTGAGAGATTAAAGTGGGTTCCCGAGCACTCGTAACGTTGAGGCATTCGTTTGCCCATTTCGATCAAATTCGTATCGTTTTAGGGTCGATTCTCGTTAACCCCGAATGAAGGTGATTTTTGAAAAGAAAAATTCCTCATGTGCAAATATTAAATCATATTTTGATACCCATTTGAGAGTTGTACAAGTGGTCATAATTGCGATCGAAGACGTGTAGTTCTTGGGCCCCCTTTTTCTCAACTTCAGGTCATTTTAGGCCCAAGTTTGACCAACCCCAAATGAAGGCTAATTAGAAAAAGTGGAACTATGGGTTTAAAAATATAAAATAATTTTTTGATACCCATTTGAGAGATGCAAGTGGGTTCCTGAGCACTTGTAACCGTGAGGCATTCTTTGGCCCATTTCGATCTAATTTGTATCGTTTTAAGGTTGATTATGGTTAATCACGAATGAAATTGATTTTTGAAAAGAAAAAATATTCATTTCCAAAGATGAAATCACATTTGGATACCCATTAGAGAGTTTTACATGTGGTCCCGATTGTGGGAGAAGACGTGTAGTTCTTGGGCCCCTTTTTCTCAACTTCGGGTCATTCTAGGCCCAAGTTTGACCAGCCTCAAACGAAGGGTATTCGAAAGAAGTGGAATTATGGGTTTAAAAATACAAAATAATTTTATGATACCCATTTGAGAGATATAGGTGAGTTCCCGAGCTCACGCAACGTTGAGGCATTCTTTTGCCCATTTCAATCAAATTTGTATCGTTTTAGGGTTGATTCTGGTAAACCCCAAATGAAGGTGATTTTTGAAAACCAAAATTCTTCATTTACAAATATGAAATCATATTTGGATACCCATTTAAGAGTTTTACACGTGGTCTTAATTGCGAGCAAAGACGTGTAGTTCTTCGGCCCCCTTTTCTCAACTTCGGTTCATTCTAGGCCCAAGTTTGACCAGCCCCTTTATAAAAAGTCGAATTATGGGTTTAAAAATATAAAATAATTTTTTGATACCCATTTGAGGGATGCAAGTGGGTTCCCAAGCGCTCGTATCTTTGAGGCATTCTTTGGCCCATTTCGATCAAAACTATATCATTTTAGGGTTGATTATGGTTAACTCCGAATGAAGGTGATTTTTGAAAAGAGAATTTCTTCATTTCCAAAGATGAAATCATATTCGGATACCAATTTGAGAGTTGTACACGTGGTCCCGATTGCGGGAGAAGACGTATAGTTCTTGGGCCCCTTTTTCTCAACTCCGGGTCATTCTAGACCAAAGTTTGACCAGCCTCGAACGAAGGCTATTTGGAAGAAATGAAATTATGGATTTAAAAATATAAAATAAGTTTTTGATACCCATTTGAGAGATATAGATGGGTTCCCGATATCTCGCAATGTTGAGGCATTCTTTGGCCCATTTCGATCAAATTCATATGCTTTTAGGGTTGATTCTAGTTAACCCCGAATGAAGGTGATTTTTGAAAAGAAAAATTCTTCATTTGCAAATATGAAATAATATTTGTATACCCATTTGAGAGTTGTACATGTTTTATTGATTGCGAGGGAAGACATGTAGTTCTTGGGCCCTTTTTCTAAACTTCGGGTCATTCTAGGCCCAAGTTTTACCAGCTTCGAATGAAGCCTATTTGGAAGAAGTGGAATTATGGGTTTAAAAATAAAAAATATTTTTTTGATTTTCATTTGAGAGATGCAAGTGGGTTCCCGAGTGCTCGTAACATTGCAGAAATATTTTTCCCATTTCGATCAAATTCATATCGGTTTAGGGTCGGTTCTTGTTAGCCCCGAATAAAGGTGAGTTTTGAAAAGAAAAATTCTTCATTTTCAAATTTTAAATCATATTTTGATACACATTTGAGAGTTGTACACGTGGTCTCGATTGTGAGCGTAGACGTGTAGTTCTTGGGCCCCTTTTTTCTCAACTTCGGGTCGTTCTAGGACCAAGTTTGACTAGCCCCGAATGAAGGTTATTTAGAAGAAGTGGAATTATGGGTTTAAAAATATAAAATAATTTGTTGATACCGATTTGAGAGATGCAAGTAGGTTCCCTAGCGCTCGTAATGTTGAGGCATTCTTTGGCCCATTTCGATCAAATTCGTATCGTTTTAGGGTTGATTCTGGTTAACCCCGAATAAAGGTGTTTTTGAAAAGAAAAATTCTTCATTTGCAAATACGAAATCATATTTGGATACCCATTTGAGAGTTGTACATGTGGTCTTGATTGCAAGCGAAGACGTGTATTTTTTGGTCCCCTTTTTCTCAACTTCGAGTCATTCTAGGCCCAAGTTTGACCAGCCTGGAACGAAGGTTATTTGGAAGAAGTTGAATTATGGGTTTAAATATATAAAATAATTTTTTGATACACATTTGAGAGATGCAAGTGAGTTCCCGAGCGCTCGTAACGTTGAGGCATTCTTTGGCCCATTTCGATCAAATTCATATAGTTTTAGGGTTGATTTTGGTTAACCCCGAATGAAGGTGATTTTTGAAAAGAAAAATTCTTCATGTGCAAATGTTAAATCATATTTTGGTACCCATTTGAGAGTTGTACAAGTGGTTGTAATTGCGATCGAAGATGTGTAGTTCTTGCGCCCCCTTTTCTCAACTTTGGGTCATTCTAGGCCCAAGTTTGACCAGCCCCGAATGAAGGCTAATTAGAAAAAGTGGAACTATGGGTTTAAAAATATAAAATAATTTATTGATACCCATTTGAGAGATACAAGTGGGTTCTCGAGCGCTGGTAATCGTGAGGCATTCTTTGGCCCATTTCGATCTAATTCGTATCGTTTTAAGGTTGATTATGGTTAATCCCGAATGAAATTGATTTTCGAAAAGAAAAATTCTTCATTTCCAAAGATGAAATCATACTTGGATACCCATTAGAGAGTTGTACATGTGGTCCCAATTGCGGGAGAAGACGTGTAGTTCTTGGGCCCCTTTTTCTCAACTTCAGGTCATTCTAGGCCCAACTTTGACCAGTCTCGAACGAAGGGTATTCAGAAGAAGTGAAATTATAAGTTTAAAAATACAAAATAATTTTATGATACCCATTTAAGAGATATAGGTGGGTTCCTGAGCTCACGCAACGTTGAGGCATTATTTTGCCCATTTCAATCAAATTCGTATCGTTTTAGGGTTGATTCTCGTTAACCCCGAATCAAGGTGATTTTTGAAAACAAAAATTCTTCATTTACAAATATGAAATCATATTTGGATACTCATTTGAGAGTTGCACATGTGGTATTGATTGCGAGGGACGACATGTAGATATTGGGCTTTTTTTCTAAACTTCGGGATATTCTAGGCCCAAGTTTTACCAGCTTCGAATGAAGCCTATTTGGAAGAAGTGGAATTATGGGTTTAAAAATACAAAATAATTTTTTGATTTCCATTTGAGAGATGCAAGTGGGTTCCCGAGCGCTCGTAACGTTGAAGAATTCTTTTTCCCATTTCGATCAAATTCATATCGTTTTAGGGCCGATTCTGGATAGCCCCAAATAAAGGTGATTTTTGAAAAGAAAAATTCTTCATTTGCAAATTTTAAATCATATTTTGATACAAATTTGAGAGTTGTACATGTGGTCCCGATTGCGAGCATAGACGTGTAGTTCTTGGGCCCCTTTTTCTCAACTTCAGGTCGTTCTAGGACCAAGTTTGACTAGCCCTGAATGAACGTTATTTAGAAGAAGTGGAATTATGGGTTTAAAAATATAAAATAATTTGTTGATACCTATTTGAGAGATGCAAGTAGGTTCCGGAGCGCTCGTAACTGTGAGGCATTCTTTGGCCCATTTCGATCAAATTCGTATCGTTTTAGGGTTGATTATGGTTAACCCCGAATGAAGGTGTTTTTGAAAACAAAAATTCTTCATTTGCAAATATGAAATCATATTTGGATACCCATTTGAGAGTTGTAGATGGGATCTTGATTGCGAGCGAAGACGTGTAGTTTCTGGGCCCCTTTTTCTCAACTTCGAGTCATTCTAGGCCCAAGTTTGACCAACCTGGAACGAAGGTTATTTGGAAGAAGTTGAATTATGGGTTTAAACATATAAAATAACTTGTTGATACACATTTGAGAGATGCAAGTGAGTTCCTGAGCGCTCGTAACGTTGAGGCATTCTTTGGCCCATTTCAATCAAATTCGTATACTTTTAGGGTTGATTTTGGTTAACCCCGAACGAAGGTGATTTTTGAAAAGAAAAATTCTTCATTTGCAAATATGAAATCATATTTGGATACCCATTTGAGAGTTGCACACGTGGTCTTGATTGTGAGCGAAGACATGTAGTTCTTGGCCCCCTTTTTTCTCAACTTCGGGTCATTCTAGGCCCAAGCTTGACTAGCCTGGAACGAAGGATATTTGGAAGAAGTTGAATTATGGGTTTAAAAATATAAAATAATTTTTTGATAGCAATTTGAGAGATATAGGTGGGTTCCCTAGATCTCGCAACGTTTAGGGATTCTTTGGCCCATTTCAATCAAATTTGTATCATTTTAGGGTTGATTCTGGTTAACCCCGAATGAAGTTGATTTTTGAAAAGGCAAATTCTTCATTTACAAATATAAAATCACATTTGGATACCCATTTGAGAGTTGTACACGTGGTCCCGATTGCGGGAGAAGACATGTAGTTCTTGGGCCCCTTTTTCTCAACTTCAGGTCATTTTAGGCCCAAGTTTGACCAACCTCGAACAAAGGCTATTTGGAAGAAGTGGAATTATGGGTTTACAAATACAAAATAATATTATGATACCCATTTGAGATATATAGGTTGGTTCTCGAACTCACGCAACGTTGAGGCATTCTTTGGCCCATTTCAATCAAATTCTTATCGTTTTAGGGTTGATTTTGGTTAACCCCGAATGAAGGTGATTTTTGAAAAGAAAAATTCTTCATTTTCAATTATGAAATCATATTTGGATACTTATTTTAGAGTTGTAAACGTGGTCTTGATTGCGATTCAAGACGTGTATGGGCCCTTTTTCTCAACTTCGGGTCATTCTAGGCCCAAGTTTTACCAGCTCTGAATGAAGCCTATTTGGAAGAAGTGAAATTATGGGTTTAAAAATACAAAATAATTTTTTGATACCCATTTGAGAGATGCAAGTGGGTTCCCGAGCGCTCGTAACGTTGAGGCATTCTTTTTCCCATTTTGATCAAATTCATATCGTTTTAGGGTCGATTCAGGTTAACCCCGAATGAAGGTGATTTTTAAAAAGAAAAATTCTTCATTTGCAAATATGAAATCATATTTAGATACCCATTTGATATTTGTACACGTGGTCCTAATTGCGAGTGAAGACGTGTAGTTCTTAGGGCCATTTTTCTCAAATTCGGGTCATTTTAGGCCCAGGTTTGACCAGCCTTGAATGAAGGCTATTTCGAAAAAAGTACAATTATGGGTTTAAAAATATAAAATAATCTTTTGATACCCATTTGAGAGATGCAAGTGGGTTACCGTGCGCTCGTAACATTGAGGCATTCTTTGGCCCATTTCGATCAAATTCGTATCATTTTAGGGTTGATTCTTGGTTAACCCCGAATGAAGGTGATTTTTTAAAAGCAAATTTCTTCATTTGCAAACATGAAATCATATTTGGATACCCATTTTAGAGTTGTACACGTGGTCTTGATTGCGAGCGAAGACGTGTAGTTCTTAGGCCCCTTTTTCTCAACTTCGGGTCATTCTAGGCCAAAGTTTTTGACCAACCTCGAATGAAGGCTATTTGGAAGAAGTGGAAGTATGGGTTTAAAAATACAAAATAATTTTTGGATACCCATTTGAGACATACAAGTGGGTTCTTGAGTGCTTGTAACGTTGAGGCATTCTTTGGCCCGTTTCGATCAAATTCGTATCATTTTAGGGTTCATTCTGGTAACCCCGAATGAAGGTGATTTTTGAAAAGACAAATTCATCATTTGTAAATATGAAATAATATTTGGATACCCATTTGAGAGTTGTACATGTGGTTCCGATTGCGGGAGAAGACGTCTAATTCTTGGGCCCCTTTTTCTCAACTTCGAGTCATTTTAGTCCCAAGCTTGACCAACCTCGAACGAAGGCTATTTTGAAGAAGTGGAATGATTGGTTTAAAAATACAAAATAATTTATTGATACCCATTTGAGAGATATAGGTGGGTTCCCGAGCTGACGCAACATTGAGGCAATCTTTGGCCCATTTTGATCAAATTCGTATCATTTTCGGGTTGATTATGGTTAACCCCAAATGAAGGTGATTTTTGAGAAGCAAAATTCTTCATTTGTAAATATTAAATCACATTTGGATACCCATTTTAGAGTTGTACACTTGGTCTTGATCGTGAGCGAAGATGTGTACTTCTTGAGCCCCTTTTTCACAACTTCTGGTCATTTTAGGCCCAAGTTTGACCAGCCCCGAATGAAGACTATTTAGAAGAAGTGGAATTATGGGTTTAAAAACATAAATAATTTTTTGATACCGATCTGAGAGATGCAAGTGGTTTCCTGAGCGCTCGTAACGTTGAGGCATTCATTTTCCCATTTCGATCAAATTCGTATCGTTTTAGGGTCGATTCTCGTTAACACCGAATGAAGGTTATTTTTGAAAAGAAAAATTCCTCATGTGAAAATATTAAATCATATTTCCATTTGAGAGTTTTGCAAGTGGTCGTAATTGTGAGCGAAGACGTGTAGTTCTTAGGCCCCCTTTTCTCAACTTCGGGTCATTCTAGGCCCAAGTTTGACTAGCCCCGAATGAAGGCTAATTAGAAAAAGTGGAACTATGGGTTTAAAAATATAAAATATATTTTTGATACCCATTTGAGACATGCAAATGGGTTCTCGAGCGCTTGTAACCGTGAGGATTTTTTTTGCCCATTTCGATCTAATTCGTATCGTTTAAAGGTTGTTTCTAGTTAATCCCGAATGAAATTGATTTTAGAAAATAAAAAAATTTCATTTCCAAAGATGAAATCATATTTGGATACCCATTAGAGAGTTGTACATGTGGTCCCGATTGTGGGAGAAGACGTGTAGTTCTTGGGCCTCTTTTTCTCAACTTCGGGTCATTCTAGGCCCAAGTTTGACCAACCTCAAACGAAGGGTATTCGGAAGAAGTGGAATTATGGGTTTAAAAATAAAAAATAATTTTATGATACCCATTTGAGAGATATGGGTGGGTTCCAAAGCTCACGCAACATTGAGGCATTCTTTTGCCCATTTCGATCAAATTCGTATCGTTTTAGGGTTGATTCCGGTTAACCCCAAATGAAGGTGATTTTTGAAAACCAAAATTCTTCATTTACAAATATGAAATCATATTTGGATACCCATTTGAGAGTTGTACATGTGGTCTTAATTGTGAGCGAAGACGTGTAGTTCTTCGGCCCCCTTTGCTCAACTTCGATTCATTCTAGGCCCAAGTTTGACCAGTCCTGAATGAAGGTTGTTTATAAAAAGTCAAATTATGGGTTTAAAAATATAAAATAATTATTTGATACCCATTTGAGGGATGAAAGTGGGTTCCCAAGCGCTCGTATCTTTGAGGCATTCTTTGGCCCATTTTGATCAAATCCGTATTGTTTTAGGGTTGATTATGGTTAACTTCGAATGAAGGTGATTTTTGAAAAGAGAAATTCTTCATTTCCAAAAATGAAATCATATTTGGATACCAATTTGAGAGTTGTACACGTGGTCCCGATTGTGGGAGAAGACGTATAGTTCTTCGACCCCTTTTTCTCAACTCGGGGTCATTCTAGACCCAAGTTTGACCAGCCTCGAACGAAGGCTATTTGGAAGAACTGAAATTATGGATTTAAAAATATAAAATAAATTTTTGATACCCATTTGAAATTCTTCATTTACAAACATGAAATAATTTTATGATACCCATTTGAGAGATATAGGTGGGTTCCCGAGATCACGCAATGCTGAGGGATTCTTTGGCCCATTTCAATCAAATTCGTATCGTTTTAGGGTTGATTCTGGTCAACCCCGAATGAAGGTGATTTTTGAAAAGACAAACTCCTCATTTGCAAATATGAAATAATATTTGGATACCCATTTGAGAGTTGTACATGTGGTCCCGAATGAGGGAGAAGACGTGTAGTTCTTGGGCCCCTTTTTCCCAACTTCGGGTCATTTTAGTCTCAAGCTTGACCAACCTCGAACGAAGGATATTTGGAAGAAGTGGAATGATTGGTTTAAAAATACAAAATAATTTATTGATACCCATTTGAGAGATATAGGTGGGTTCCCAAGCTGACACAACGTTGAGGCAATCTTTGGCCCATTTCGATCAAATTCGTATCGTTTTAGGGTTGATTATGGTTAACCCCGAATGAAGGTGATTTTTGAGAAGAAAAATTCTTCATTTGCAAATATGAAATCACATTTGGATACCCATTTGAGAGTTGTACACTTGGTCTTGATCATGAGCAAAGATGTGTACTTCTTGAGCCCCTTTTTCACAACTTCGGGTCATTTTATGCCCAAGTTTGACCAACCCCGAATGAAGCTTATTTAGAAGAAGTGGAATTATGGGTTTAAAAATACAAAATAATTTTTTGATACCCATTTGAGAGACGCAAGTGGGTTCCTAAGCGCTCGTAACGTTGAGGCATTCTTTGGCCCATTTCGATCAAATTCGTATCATTTTAGGGTTGATTCTGGTTAACCCCAAATGAAGGTGATATTTGAAAAGAAAAATTATTTATTTGCAAATATGAAATCATATTTGGATACCCATTTGAGAGTTGTACATGTGGTCTTGATTGCTAGCGAATATGTGTAGTTCTTGGGCCCCTTTTTTACAACTTCATGTCATTCTAGGCCCAAGTTTGACCAACCCCAAATGCAGGTTGTTTAGAAAAAGTAGAATTATTAGTTTAAAAATATAAAATAATTTGTTAATACCCATTTGATAGATTCAAGTGGGTTCCCGAGCACTCGTAACGTTGAGGCATTCTTTGTCACATTTCGATCAAATTCGTATCGTTTTAGGGTTGATTCTAGTTAACCCTGAATGAAGGTGATTTTTGAAAAGACAAATTCTTCATTTCCAAAGATGAAATCATATTTGGATACCCATTTGAGAGTTGTACACGTGTTCCCGATTGTGGGAGAATAAGTGTAGTTCTTGTGCCCCTTTTTCTCAACTTCGGGTCATTCTTGGCCCAAGTTTGACCAGACTCGAATGAACGCTATCTAGAAGAAGTGGAATTATGGGTTTAAAAATATAAATATTTTTTTATACCCATTTGAGAGATATAGGTGGGTTCCCGAGCTCTCGCAACGTTGAGGCATTCTTTGGCCCATTTCAATCAAATTTGTATCGTTTTCGAATTGATTCTCACTAACCCTGAATGAAGGTGATTTTTGAAAAACAAAATTCTTCATTTGCAAATATGAAATCATATTTGGATACCCATTTGATATTTGTACATGTGGACTTGATTGCGAGCGAAGATGTGTAGTCCTTGGGCCCCTTTTTCTCAACTTCGGGTCATTTTAGGCCCAAGTTTGACCAGCCCCGAATGAAGGTTATTTAGAAGAAGTGGAATTATGGGTTTAAAAACAGAAAATAATTTTTTGATACCCATTTGAGATATGCAAGTGGGTTCCCGAGCGCTCGTAGCGTTGAGTCATTCTTTGGCCTATTTCGATCAAATTCGTATTGTTTTAGGGTCGATTCTGGTTAACCCCGAATGAAGGTGATTTTTGAAAACAAAAATCATTCATAAGCAAAATTCTTCATTTGCAAATATGAAATCATATTTGGATACCCATTTGAGATTTGTACATGTGGACTTGATTGTGAGCGAGACGTGTAGTTCTTGGGGCCCTTTTTCTCATCTTCGGGTCATTCTAGTCCCAGGTTTGACCAATCCAGAATGAAGGCTATTTGGAAGAAGTGAAATTATGGATTTAAAAATATAAAATATTTTTTTGATACCCATTTAAGAGATGCAAGTGGGTTCCCAAGCACTTGTAACGTTGAGGCATTATTTTGAAAAGAAAAATTCTTCATTTATAAATATGAAATCATATTTAGATACCCATTTGAGAGTTGTACACATAGTCCTCATTGTGAGCGAAGACGTGTAGTTCTTGGGCCCCTTTTTCTCAAATTCGGGTCATTCTAGGCCGAGGTTTAACTGGCCCCGAATGAAGGCTATTTAGAAAAAGTGGAATTATGGGTTTAAAAATATAAAATATTTTTTTATACCCATTTGAGAAAAGCAAGTGGGTTCCCGGGAGCTCGTAATGTTGAGGCATTGTTTAGCCCATTTTGATCAAATTCGTATCGTTTTAGGGTTGATTCTAGTTAACCCCGAATGAAGGTAATTTATGAAAAGACAAATTCTTAATTTCCAAAGATGAAATAATACTTGTATACCCATTTGAGAGTTGTACACGTGGTCCCGATTGCGGGAGAAAACGTGTAGTTCTTGGGCCTCTTTTTCTCAACTTCGGGTCATTCTAGGCCCAATTTTGACCAGCCTCGAACGAAGGCTATTTGGAAGAAGTGGAATTATGGGTTTAAAAATAAAAAATAATTTTTTGATACCCATTTGAGAGATGCTAGTGGGTTCCCGAGCGCTCGTAACGTTGAGGCATTCTTTTGCCTATTTCGATCAAATTCGTATCGTTTTAGGGTGGATTCTGGTTAACCCTGAATGAAGGTGATTTTTGAAAAAATAAATTGTTCATTTGAAAATATGAAATCATATTTGGATACCCATTTGAGAGTTGTACATGTGGTCCTAATTGTGAGCGAAGACATGTAGTTCTTCGGCCCTTTTTCTCAACTTTGGGTCATTCTAGGCCCAAGTTTGACCAGCCCCGAATGAAGGTTATTTGGAAGAAGTGGAATTATGGGTTTAAAAATACAAAATAATTTTTTTATACCCATTTGAGAGTTTTACGCGTGGTCCTAATTGCGAGCAAAGACATGTATTTCTTGGGCCCCTTTTTCTCAGCTTCGGGTCATTCTAGGCCCAAGTTTGACTAGCCCCAAGTGAAGGCTCTTTAGAAAAAGTGGAATTATCGGTTTAAAAATATAAAATAATTTTTCGATACCCGTTTGAGAGATGCAAGTGGGTTCTCGAGCGCTCGTAACGTTGAGGCATTATTTTTCCCATTTCGATCAAATTCGTATCGTTTTGGGGTTGATTCTGGTTAACCCTGAATGAAGGTGATTTTTGAAAAGCAAAATTCTTCTTTTGCAAATATGAAATCATATTTGGATACCCATTTGAGAGTTGTACATGTGGTAACGATTGCAGGAGAAGACTTGTAGTTCTTGGGCCCCTTTTTATCAACTTAGAGTCATTATAGGCCCAAGTTTGACCGACCTCTAACGAAGGCTATTTGGAAGAAGTGGAATTATGTGTTTAAAAATATAAAATAAGTTTTTGATACCCATTTGAGAGAGATAGGTGGGTTCCCTAGATCTTGCAACATTGAGGCATTCTCTGTCCCATTTCGAACAAATTCGTATCGTTTTAGGGTTGATTTTGGTTAACCCCGAATGAATGTGATTTTTGAAAAGCAANATGTGGTAACGATTGCAGGAGAAGACTTGTAGTTCTTGGGCCCCTTTTTATCAACTTAGAGTCATTATAGGCCCAAGTTTGACCGACCTCTAACGAAGGCTATTTGGAAGAAGTGGAATTATGTGTTTA
Organism: Picea sitchensis; assembly: GCA_010110895.2. Lineage (NCBI taxonomy): Eukaryota > Viridiplantae > Streptophyta > Pinopsida > Pinales > Pinaceae > Picea > Picea sitchensis. The sequence continues at coordinate 136,992 of SNQJ01S0002020.1, read as the reverse complement.
AAAATATAAAATAATTTTTTGATACCCATTTGAGAGAGATAGGTGGGTTCCCTAGATCTTGCAACATTGAGGCATTCTCTGTCCCATTTCGAACAAATTCGTATCGTTTTAGGGTTGATTTTGGTTAACCCCGAATGAATGTGATTTTTGAAAAGCAAAATTCTTCATTTGAAAATATGAAATCATATTTGGATACCCATTTGAGAGTTGTACACATGATCTTTATTGTGAGTGAAGAAGTGTAGTTCCTGGGCCCCTTTTTCTCAACTTCGGGTCATTATAGGCCCAAGTTTGACCAGCCCCGAATGAAGGTTATTTGGAACAAGTGAAATTATGGATTTAAAAATAAAAAATAATTTTTTGATACCCATTTGAGAGATGCAAGTGGGTTCCTGAGCGCTCGTAACGTTGAGACATTCCTTTGCCCATTTCGATCAAATTCGTATCATTTTAGGGACGATTTTGGTTAACCCAGAATGAAGGTGATTTTTGAAAATTCAAATTCTTCATTTGCAAATATGAAATCATATTTGGATACCCATTTTAGAGTTGTACAAGTTTTCTCGATTGCAAGCGAGGACATGTACTTCTCGGGCCCCTTTTTCTAAACTTCGGGTCATTCTAGGCCCAAGTTAAACCAGCCCCGAATGAAGGCTATTTACAAGAAGTGGAATTATAGGTTTAAAAATATAAAATAATTTTTTGATACCCATTTGAGAGATGCAAGTTGATTCTCGAGTGCTCATAATGTTGAGGCATTTTTTGGCCCATTTTGATCAAATTCGTATCGTTTTAGGGTTGATTATGGTTAACCCCGAATGAAAGTGATTTTTGAAAAGAAAAATTCTTCGTTTGAAAATATGAAATCATATTTGGATACCCATTTGAGATTTGTACAGGTGGTCTTGATTGCAAGTGAAGATGTGTAGTTCTTGATCCCCTTTTTCTCAACTTCAGGTCATTGTAGGCCCAAGTTTGACCTACCCCGAATGAAGGCTATTTGGAAGAAGTGGAATTATGGGTTTAAAAATACAAAATAAGTTTTTGATACCCATTTGAGAGATGCAAGTGGGTTCTCGAGCGCTCATAACGTTGATACAATCTTTTTTCCATTTCGATCAAACTTTTATCGTTTTAGGGTCGATTTTGGTTAACCCCGAATGAAGGTGATTTTTGAAAAGAAAAAATCTTCATTTGCAAAAATGAAATCATATTTTGATACCCATTTGACAGTTTTACACGTGGTCCTAAATGCGAGCGAATATGTGTAGTTCTTGGGCCCCATTTTCTCAACTTCGTGTCATTCTAGGCCCATGTTTGACCAACCCCGAATGAAGGTTATTTAGAAAAAGTGGAATTATGGGTTTAAAAATATATATTAAAAAAAAACATTGATACCCATTTTAGAGATGCAAGTGGGTTCCTAAAGTTGAGGCATTCTTTTGCCCATTTCGATCAAATTTGTATCGTTTTAGGGTTGATTCTGGTTAACCCCGAATGAAGGTGATTTTTGAAAAGAAAAATTCTTCATTTCCAAAGATGAAATCATATTTGGATACCCATTTGAGAGTTGTACATGTGGTCCCGATTGTGGGAGAAGACGCGTAGTTCTTGGGCCCTTTTTTCTCAAGTTTGTGTCATTCTATGCCCAAGTTTGACCAGTGCCAAATGAAGGCTATTTGGAAGAAGTGGAATTATGGGTTTAAAAATACAAAATAATTTTTTGATACCCATTTGAGATATGCAAGTGGGTTCCCGAGCGCTCGTAACGTTGATACAATCTTTTTCCCATTTCGATCAAATTCGTATCGTTTAAGGGTCGATTCTGGTTAACCCCGAATGAAGGTGAATTTTAAAAAGAAAAATTCTTCATTTGCAAATATGAAATCATATTTGGATACCCTTTTGAGAGTTTTACACGTGGTACTAATTGCGAGCGAAGACGTGTAGTTCCTGGGCCCCTTTTTCTCAACTTCGGGTCATTCTAGGCCCAAGTTTTTGTCCAGCCCCGAATGAAGGTTATTTGGAAGAAGTGGAATTATGGGTTTAAAAATACAAAATAATTCTTGGATACCCATTTGAGACATACAAGTGCGTTCCTGAGTGCTTGTAACGTTGAGGCATTATTTGGCCCATTCAATCAGATTCATATCGTTTTAGGGTTGATTCTAGTTAACCCCGAATGAAGGTGATTTTTGAAAAGACAATTTCTTCATTTGCAAATAAGAAATCATATTTGGATACCCATTTGAGAGTTGTACATGTGGTCCCGATTGCGTGAGAAGACGTGTAGTTCTTGGGCCCCTTTTTCTCAACTTTGGGTCATTTTAGGCCAAAGTTTGACCAACCTTGATGAAGTCTATTTGGAAGAAGTAGAATGATGGGTTTAAAAATACAAAATAATTTTTTGATACCCATTTGAGAGATATAGGTGGGTTCTCGAGCTCACGCAACGTTGTGACATTCTTTGGCTCATTTCAATCAAATTCGTATCGTTTTAGGGTTGATTCAAGTTAAGCCCGAATGAAGGTGATTTTTGAAAAGAAAAATTCTTCATTTGAAAATATGAAATCTGTTGAACAACTGAGAGGGGGGGTGAATCAGTTGTTACCGTGCTTAAACAATTATGCTTCTTTTAAAATCTTTACAAGGCACTCAATGATGATCACAATAATGCAGGGAAATAAACAAAGGCACATTCAGCATCAATCACATATATGAG
>SNQJ01S0002020.1:106647-133977 GCA_010110895.2 Picea sitchensis | reverse complement strand
GATATAAAATTATTCAATGGCTTACCAGCCTTTTTCGTTGTTCTGTTACACTACTCTGCCCTGTCTGCATCGGTGTCTTCTGCACATCCCCAACACTTTCTGTTCTTCTGCCTTTTATGCTCTATGTGCCATATCCCTTCAATGCACCATTCCTCGACTGTGCATTTCTGTTCCTTCGTTCTGCCTCCTTTCTCACACTTCTTGATCCTCCTTGACAGCGACAACACCTTTTTCTTCGTTGTTCCCCATTCTTCGCGTCTCTACTGTCTTTGTGCATGCAATATTCACCATGCCTCTACATGCTCACTCCGCGCCAAAATCCTCCACAACTTGAGTGCTCTGTCTGATCATCATCATGACTCTTCAGCTTCTCTGGTGGTTCCCACCATGTGCCCAACATCACTGGGTGTTCTCCTAAGATTCCTCAACCTCTCTGGCAGTTGAGACTCCTTGTCTTCTTTGGCACAGTCGAGCTTATGCCTTCTATTTCAGTTACGGACTTCAACGCTCATCCATCTGTCAATCCCTCTAAGAATCGTCTTCCTTCACTGGGCGAAGCTTAGAGTCTCTTCATCTCCTCTAGTGATCACAAAGAGGTCTCTTCGAATTCTCTGGCAGAGACCATCAATGGTTTCTAGCACTTACACTGCGAGGAGCAATATTAGCCCTCTGATTATGCTCAAATTCAACTGCACCGTTGGATTGGCTTCATGGGATCCTGCATCTCGACTCTCCAAGTCGCGATCCCCAAAACGAAGCTTGGTTGCTCTAGATCTTTTCTCCATCTCTCGCTGATGTGACCAAGGGTTGTGACCACAGCTTTATACATAAGGTGCTTTTGTGATTTCTCATTTCGTGAGTTTCAACACTATGCTCCATTGACCTCAAGTTAGCTAAATTTGAATCGCTTGCCACATGTCCTATGATTCGATGGTCCGGATCTGATCTTGATTCAATGGCTGCGATTTCGCATATCGTGATTTCGACATTCTTGTTGCATTGTTTTCTTTGCCTCTCCATGTCGTGATTCACGAAACTCCGATATGGAGTTAGATCAACGGTCCAGATCTGATCTTGATTCAACGGCTGCGATTGAATCGCGATTTCGCATATCGCGATTTTGACACTCTTGTTGCATTGAGTTCTTGCCTCTCCAAGTCACGATCCCCGAAACCCCGAAATGGCGTGGGATCAACGGTCCTGATCAGCACTTGATCTGACGGTTCAGATTCAGTCGGGATTTCACACATCGCAATTTCGACACTTTGGACGTTCAGTGTTCTTGTCACTTCAAATTCCCGATCCACGAAACTCCGTAAAGAAGTCAGATCAACGGTCCAGATCACATCTTGATCTGACAGTTGCAATTACATCGCGATTTCGCATATCGCGATATCGGGATTCTTGATGTTAATACTCTTTGACATCTCCAACACTTGATCCGCGAAATTCCGACATGGGCTGGAATCAACGGTCCAGGTTCAATCTTGATTCAATGGCTGCGATTAAAACGAGATTTCACATATCGCGAAATAGGGATTCTTGTGGATGATATTACTTGACATATCCAACTCTCGATCCCCGAAACTCCGACATGGACTGGAATCAACGATCCAGATTCAACCTTAATTTGACGGCTCAGATTAAATCACGATTTCGTATATCGCAATTTCGAGAGGTTAGGGAACATCGTTCCTTTGACTCTCCATTCAGTGAACTGACGATCTATCCCCACATGTCCTACCCGTAAATGGATGGTCCTCCATCTTTTGGAATTTTGTAAGCCCTGCTACTCCTTGCACTTTAAAAAATGTGCAGTTTCTCCTTGATCCAACGATGGTCGGGTCCTGCGCTTGGATCTAACGTCTTAGATCTGTCCTCCTCTTCAGTTCGCTCTTATTTTCTACATTCAAATCTGACGATCCTCATTCTATCGGGAATTGGAAGGGGATCCAACGATCAGAAATTCTTCTTAGAACTTACGGGCCTACCTCTTTAGCGTGCTCCTATTCAGATCTGACGGCCATTGGGAATTCAGGAAGGGATCCACTGAACACGGTTGTTGCTCTTCCTTGATTATCACTGCACTGTTGATCATCGCTGTTGTACTCAAGCCATCATCACTGCTGTACTTTCCATCAATGACAAGCATACGCTGCCTGTAAAACATGCCAACAAAATCATATTTGGATACCCATTTGAGAGTTGTACAAGTGGTCTTGATTCCGAGTGAAGATGTTTAGTTCTTAGGCCCCTTTTATATCAACTTCAGGTCATTCTAGGCCCAAGTTTGACCATCCTCGAATAAAGGTTATTTTGAAGAAGTGGAATTATGGGTTTAAACATACAAAATAATTTTTTTATACCCATTTGAAAGATGCAAGTGGGTTTCCGAGCACTCGTAACGTTGAGGCATTCTTTTGCCCATTTCGATCAAATTCGTATTGTTTTAGGGTCGATTCTGGTTAACCCCGGATGAAGGTGATTTTTGAAAAAAAAAATGTTCATTTGCAAATATGAAATCATATTTGGTTACCCATTAGAGAGTTGTACACGTGATCCTAATTGTAAGTGAAGACGTGTAGTTCTTGGGCCCATTTTCTCAACTTCGGGTCATTCTAGGCCTAAGTTTGACCAGCCCTAAATGAAGGCTATTTAGAAAATGTGATATTACGGGTTTAAAAATATAAAATAATTTTTTTATACCTAATTTGAGAGAAGCAAGTGGGTTCCCGAGCGCTCGAAACGTTGAGGCATTTTTTGGCCCATTTCGATCTAATTCGTATTCTTTTTGGGTTGATTATGGTTAATCCTGAATGAAAGTGATTTTCGAAAAGAAAAATTCTTCATTTCCAAATATGAAATCATATTTGGATACCCATTTGAGCCACATGGTCCCGATTGTGGGAGAAGACATGTAGTTCTTGGGCCTCGAACAAAGACTATTTAAAAGAAGTGGAATTATGGGTTTAAAAATATAAAATAATTTTTTGATACCCATTTGAGAGATATAGGTGGGTTCCCAAGCTCTCGCAACGTTGAGGCATTCTTTGGCCCATTTCGATCAAATTCATATCGCTTTAGTGTTGATTATGGTTAACCCCGAATGAAGGTGATTTTTGAAAAGAAAATTTCTTCATTTGCAAATATGAAATCATATTTGGATACCCATTTTGAGAGTTGTACACGTGGTCTTCATTGCGAGCGAAGACGTGTAGTTCTTGGGCCCCTTTTTCTCAACTTCAAGTCATTCTAGGACCAAGTTTAACCAGCCCCGAATGAAGGCTATTTAGAAGAAGTGAAATTATGGGTTTAAAAATATAAATAATTTTTTGATACCCATTTGAGAGATGCAACCGGGTTTCCAAGCGCTCGTAACGTTGAGGCATTCTTTGGCCCATTTCGATCAAATTCGTATCATTTTAGGGTTGAATCTGGTTAAACTCGAATGAAGGTGTTTTTTGAAAAGAAAAATTCTTCATTTGCAAATATGAAATCATATTTGGATACCCATTTGAGAGTTGTACACGTGGTATTGACTGCGATCGAAGACGTGTAGTTCTTGGGCCCGTTTTTCTCAACTTCGTGTCATTCTAGGCCCAAGTTTGACCAGCCCCAAATGAAGGCTATTTGGAAGAAGTGGAATTATGGGTTTAAAAATACAAAATAATTTTTTGATACCCATTTGGAACATACAAGTGGGTTCCTGAGTGCTCGTAACGTTGAGGCATTCTTTGGGCCATTTCGATCAAATTCGTAACATTTTAGGATTGATTCTGGTTAACCCCGAATGAAGGTGATTTTTGAAACAACAAATTCTTCATTTGAAAATATGAAATCATATTTCAATACCCATTTGAGAGTTGTACACGTGGTCCCGATTGCAGGAGAAGATGTGTAGTTCTTGGGGCCCTTTTTCTCAAATTCAGGTCATTTAAGGCCCAAGATTGACCAACCGTGAACGAAGGCTATTTGGAAGAAGTGGAATTATGGGTTTAAAAATACAAAATAATTTTTTGATACCCATTTGAGAGATATAGGTGGGTTCCCGAGCTCACGCAACGTTGAGGCATTCTTTGGCTCATTTCGATCAAATTCGTATCGTTTTAGGGTTGATTATGGTTAACCCCGAATGAAGGTGATTTTTGAAAAGAAAAATTCTTCATTTGCAAATATGAAATAATATTTGGCTACCCATTTTGAGATTTTTACGCGTGGTCTTGATTGCGAGGGAATATGTGTAGTTCTTGGGCCCCTTTTACTCAGATTTGGGTCATTCTAGGCCCAAGTTTGACCAGCTTGGAACGAAGGGTATTTCGAAGAAGTTGAATTATGTGTTTAAAAATATAAAATAATTTTTTGATACACAATTGAGAGATGCAAGTGAGTTCCCGAGCACGTAAAGTTGAGGGATTCTTTGGCCCATTTCGATCAAATTCATATTGTTTAAGGGTTGATTATGGTTAACCCCGAATGAAGGTATTTTTGAAAAGAAATTTTTTTCATTTCCAAATAAGAAATCATATTTGGATACCAATTTGAGAGTTGTACACGTGGTCTTGATTGCGAGCGAAGACGTGTAGTTCTTGGGCCCCTTTTTCTCAACTTTGTATCATTCTAGGTCCAATCTTGACCCACCTAGAATGAAGGGTATTTGGAAGAAGATGAATTATGAGTTTAAAAATATAAAACAATTTTTGATACCCATTTGAGATATATAGGTGGGTTCCCGAGCTCTCGCAACGTTGAGGGATTCTTTGGACAATTTCGATAAAATTCGTCGTTTTAGGGTTGATTCTGTTTAACCCTAAATGAATATGATTTTTGAAAAGAAAAATTCTTCATTTCCAAAGATGAAATCATATTTGGATACCCATTTGAGATTTGAACACGTGGTCCCGATTGTGGGAGAAGACGTGTAGTTCTTGGGCCCCTTTTTTCTCAACTTTAGGTCTTTCTCGGCCCAAGTTTGACCAGCCTCGAACAAAGGCTACTTGAAAGAACTAGAATTATGGGTATACAAATATAAAATAATATTTTGATACCCATTTGAGAGATATAGGTGGGTTCCCGAGCTCTCTCAACGTTGAGGCATTATTTGACCCATTTCGATCAAATTCGTATTGTTTTGGGGTTGATTCTAGTTAACCCCAAATGAACGTGATTTTTGAAAAGACAAATTTCTCATTTCCAAAGATGAAATCATATTTGGATACCCATTTGAGAGTTGTACACGTGGTCTCGATTGAGGGAGAAGATGTGTAGTTCTCAGTCCCCTTTTTCTCAACTTCGGGTCATTATAGGCCCAAGTTTGACCAGCCCCGAATGAAGGCTATTTGGAGGAAGTGGAATTATGGGTTTAAAAATACAAAATAATTTTTTGATACCCATTCGAGAGATGCAAGTGGGTTCCCGAGCACTCGTAACATTGATGAATTCTATTTCCGATTTCGATCAGACTCGTATCGTTTTAGGGTCAATTCTGGTTAACCCCGAATGAAGGTGATTTTTCAAAAGAAAAGTTATTTATTTGCAAATATGAAATCATATTTGGATACCCATCCGAGAGTTGTACACGTGATCCTAATTACGAGCTAAGACGTGTAGTTCTTGGGCCCCTTTTTCTCAACTTCGGGTCATTCTAGGCCCAAGTTTGACCAGCCCCAAATGAAGGCTATTTGGAAGAAGTGGAATTATGGGTTTAAAAATACAAAATAATTTTTTGATACCCATTTGAGAGATGCAGGTGGGTTCTCGTGCGCTTGTAACGTTGAGGCATTATTTGTCCCATTTTGATCAAATTCGTATCATTTTAGGGTTGATTCTGGTTAACCCCGAATGAAGTTGATTTTTGAAAAGCAAATTTCTTCATTTGAAAATATGAAATCATATTTGGATACCCATTTGAGAGTTGTACACATGGTCTTGATTGTAAGCGAAGATGTGTAGTTCTAGGGCCCCTTTTTTGCAACTTCATGTCATTCTAGGCCCAAGTTTGACCAGCCCCGAATGAAGGATTTTAAGAAAAAGTATAATTATTGGTTTAAAAATATAAAATAATTTTTTAATACCCATTTGATAGATGCAAATGGATTCCAGAGCGCTCGTAACTTTGAGGCATTCTTTGGCCCATTTCGATCAAATTCGTATCGTTTTTGGGTTGATTCTGGTTAACCCCGAACGAAGGTGATTTTTGAAAAGACAAATTCTTCATTTGAAAATATGAAATCATATTTGGATACCCATTTGAGAGTTGTACACGTGGTCTCGATTGCAGGAGAAGACATGTAGTTCTTGCGCCATTTTTTCTCAACTTCGGGTCATTTTAGGTCCAAGTTTGACCAACCTCGAACGAAGGCTATTTGGAAGAAGTAGAATGATGGGTTTAAAAACACAAAATAATTTTTTGATACCCATTTGAGAGATATAGGTGGGTTCCCGAGCTCACGCAACGTTGAGGCATTCTTTGGCCCATTTCGATCAAATTCGTATCGTTTTAGGGTTGATTCTGGTTAACCCCGAATGAAGGTGATTTTTGAAAAGAAAAATTCTTCGTTTTCAAATATGAAATCATATTTTGATACCCATTTGAGAGTTGTACACTTGGTCTTCATCGCGAGCGAAGATGTGTAGTTCTTGAGCCCCTTTTTGTCAACTTCAGGTCATTTCAGGCCCAAGTTTCACCAGCATCGAATGACGACTATTTGGAAGAAATGGAATTATGGGTTTAAAAATAAAAAATAATTTGTTGATACCCATTTGAGAGATGCAAGTGGGTTCTCGAGTGCTCGTAACGTTGAGGCATTCTTTTGCCCATTTCGATCAAATTCATATTGTTTTAGGGTTGGTTTTGGTTAACCCTGAATGAAGGTGATCTTTGGAAAGCAAAATTCTTTATTTGCAAATATGAAATCATATTTGGATACCCATTTGATATTTGTACACGTGATCCTAATTGCGACGAAGACGTGTATTTCTTGGGCCCCTTTTTCTCAACTTCGGGTCATTCTAGGCCCAAGTTTGACTAGCCCTGAGTGAAGGCTCTTTAGAAAAAGTGGAATTATCGGTTTAAAAATATAAAATAAATTTTCAATACCCATTTGAGAGATGCAAGTGGGTTCCCGAGCACTCGTAACGTTGAGGCATTCTTTTGCCCATTTCAATCAAATTCATATCGTTTTAGGGTTGATTATGGTTAACCCGAATGAAGGTGATTTTTGAAAAGACAAATTCTTCATTTCTTAAAGATGAAATCATATTTGTATACCCATTTGAGAGTTGTACACATGGTCCCGATTGCGGGAGAAAACGTGTTGTTCTTGGGCCCCTTTTTCTCAACTTCGGGTCATTCTAGGCCCAAGTTTTACCAGCCTCGAACGAAGGTTATTTGGAGGAAGTGAAATTATGGGTTTAAAAATATAAAATAATTTTTCGATACCCATTTAAGATTTAAAGGTGGGTTCCTGAGATCTCGCAACGTTGCCACATTCTTTGGCCCATTTTTATCAAATTCGTATCGTTTTATGGTTGATTCTGGTTAACCCCAAATGAAGGTGATTTTTTAAAAGCAAATTTTTTCATTTGAAAATATGAAATCATATTTGTATACCCATTTGAGAGTTGTACATGTGGACTTGATCACGAGCGAAGACGTGTAGTTCTTGGGCCCCTTTTTCTCAATTTGCAGTAATCTTAGGCCCAAGTGTGACCAGCCCCGAATGAAGGCTATTTGGAAGAAGTGGAATTATGGGTTTAAAAATATAAAATATTTTTTGATACCCATTTGAGAGATATAGGTGGGTTCCCAAGCTCTCGTAACGTTGAGGCATTCTTTGGCCCATTTCGATCAAATTCGTATCGTTTTAGGGTTGAATCTGGTTAACCCCGAATGAAGGTGATTTTTGAAAAGAAAAATTCTTCATTTGCAAATATGAAATCATATTTGGATACCCATTTGAGATTTGTACTTGTGCACTTGATTGCGAGCGAAGATGTGTAGTTCTTGGGCCCCTTTTTCTCAACTTCGGGTCATTTTAGGCCCAAGTTTGACTAGCCCCGAATGAAGGCTATTTAGAAGAAGTTGAATTATTGATTTAAAAATAGAAAATATTTTTTTGATGCCCATTTGAGATATGCAAGTGGGTTCCCAAGCGCTCGTAACGTTGAGGCATTCTTTAGCCTATTTTGATCAAATTCTTATTGTTTTAGGTCGATTCTGGTTAACCCGAAATGAAGGTGATTTTTGAAAACAAAAATTATTCATAAGCAAAATTCTTCATTTGCAAATATGAAATCATATTTGGATACCCATTTGAGATTTGTAAAAGTGGACTTGATTGCAAGTGAGACGTGTAGTTCTTGGGCCCCTTTTTCTCAACTTCGGGTCATTCTAGGCCCAAGTTTGACCAACCCAGAATGAAGGCTATTTGGAAGAAGTGGAATTATGGATTTAAAAATATAAAATATTTTTTTGATACCCATTTGAGAGATGCAAGTGGGTTCCCGAGTGCTCGTAATGTTGAGGCATTATTTTACCCATTTCGATCAAATTTGTATCGTTTTAGGGTCGATTCTGGTTAACCCCGTATGAAGGTGATTTTTGAAAAGAAAAATTCTTCATTTATAAATATGAAATCATATTTGGATACCCATTTGAGAGTTGTACACATGGTCCTCATTGTGAGCGAAGACGTGTAGTTCTTGGGCCCCTTTTTTTCAAGTTTAGCTCATTCTAGGCCGAGGTTTAACCGGCCCCGAATGAAGACTATTTAGAAAAAGTGGAATTATGGGTTTAAAAATATAAAATAATTTTTTTTACCCATTTGAGAAATGCAAGTGGGTTCCCGAGCGCCCGTAACGTTGAGGCATTGTTTAGCCCATTTCGATCAAATTCATATCATTTTAGGGTTGATTTTGGTTAACCTCGAATGAAGGTGATTTTTGAAAAGACAAATTCTTCATTTCCAAAGATGAAATAATATTTGTATACCCATTTGAGATTTGTACACGTGGTCCCTATTGCAGGAGAAAACGTGTATTTCTTGGGCCTCGTTTTCTACACTTCGGGTCATTCTAGGCCCAAGTTTGACCAGTCTCGAACGAAGGCTATTTGGAAGAAATGGAATTATGGGTTTAAAAATAAAAAATAATTTTTTGATACCCATTTGAGAGATGCAAGTGGGTTCCCGAGCGTTCGTAACGTTGAGGCATTCTTTTGCCTATTTCGATCAAATTCGTATCATTTTAGGGTCGATTCTGGTTAACCCCGAATGAAGGTGATTTTTGAAAAAAAAAAAATTGTTCATTTGAAAATATGAAATCATATTTGGATACCCATTTGAGATTTGTACACACGGTCCTCATTGCAAGCGAATACATGTAGTTCTTGGGCCCTTTTTTCTTAACTTTGGGTCATTCTAGGCCCAAGTTTGACGAGGCCCGAATGAAGCCTATTTGGAAGAACTGGAATTATGGGTTTAAAAATACAAAACAATTTTTTTATATCGATTTAAGAGATGCAGGTGGGTTCCCGAGCGCTCGTAACATTGAGGCATTATTTTTCCCATTTCGATCAAATTCGTATCGTTTTAGGGTTTATTCTAGTTAACCCCGAACGAATGTGATTTTTGAAAAGAAAAATTCTTCTTTTGCAAATATGAAATCATATTTGGATACATATTTGAGAGTTGTACACATGGTAACGATTGCAGGAGAAGACCTGTAGTTCTTGGGCCCCTTTTTATCAACTTCGGGTCATTCTAGGGCCAAGTTTGACTGATCCAGAATCGGATCCAAGAGGCTTCCCAGGTCTAGAAAAGGCTCAAAAATGAAAGTTCTCGGAATAGGACAAAACCAATTCCATTGCAACCGGATCATCGTGTTGATTCTGGCCATATATTTACTTTCTCACATGGACGCTATATGCTAGAGTTATCACATTATGATCATTTTTCCAAACAACGAAAAATTCAAACTGGCAAACTGGAAAAAACTCAATGCTGACATCAACATGACATCAACATGACATCACCATGCTGATGTAAGCATAGTGACATGTGGTAGCACAACAATGGGGTGACTGGATAGGGACATGGACCAATAGCATGTGACAAGTGGCATCCGTTTCCGGTGAATAAAGAAATGCCACATGGCCCAGACTTGGGCTACCACATGGCACCCACTGGTTGGATCGATCGTTTGAATGGAAAAATTGTAATGGAGCTCATGGGGTTCGACCCCAAAACCTATCAGCAGGGAAAGCGCTTTGGTAAAGGTCCAACTACCAACGCGCCCAAGTGTTGCTTGTTGTATAAAACCCATATTATATTATTTATTGCGTGATAAATAAACGGAGGGCGGAAAGGGGATGGGGCTAAGCCCCAGCCCAGGGTTTATATGTTTCATGTAACCACAATGTAAATGGGTGGGTGCCACTGCATAACCACCAACGCACAGTTATAGCATTTTTCCACCATAAGCTCGGGCCTCAACCGCTTGTTTGTTGGCGCATTTTAAGGGCACGGTTATATGGGTTATTGCCACATGACCTATGACTACGGGAAAGGGGGTTGGCGCTTGGCCACCTAATTAACCGTATGACCATTAATAGGGGGAGAAGGCCAGTCTAGGGGGCTAGGCCCTTTATTATTGCACAAAATGGGTTTTTATATTATCGTTTGGATTTTTTATTTGTTTTTAAGCCTGTAATAGTGGATTTTGGTCATTTTTGGGAGATATTGGACTCTTTTTGAGCCCAGATTTTGGGAGGAAGTTGGGGATGGATAACCAACTTCAGATCTATAAAAACCAGGCATGTTTGAGGCCATGGGGGATAGTCGGATCAGAGTTAATCTAAAGCAAAGCCGAGCCAAGCCATTTTTATTCAAGGAAGTTGTTGAGGAGCAGACGCTTGCGGGCCATTTCTGGGAGCTACACTCAGTCTTTTTCAGTGTCGTCAGTTGTGTTGGATTTCTGAGGTCGATTACAACACAGTGAGACTAGTATGAGATCCATTTGATGTACTTTTTCTATACTTTTCAAGAATTTAATAATTAATAAAGAAGCCTCCCCCACTAAGACAAAGGCTCGGAGACGTAGGCAATTTTGTGTCGAACTCCATTATCACTTCTCTTGTTATGGTTTGTTGTTCTTATTGCTTATGTTAAGATCTATATATGAGTTTATGGCTGTGATATAATTCTCTTATCTTCATCCTCTTTCATTAGCTTCTTAAATGGTTAATAAACGCATGTAGAAATAACTCAACCACAGTCATTAAAAGATCTTTTCGGATCAAGTGGTATCAGAGCTAGTTGACATTTGGATTTGAGTTTTGCATGTTAAACAGGGAAAAGATACAGCGTGGTGAAGGTGATCTTGTTGCAGAGAATCCATTAATTGGATTGAGAAAGAGAGCTTCTCACAGTGAGAAGATGGCATCAGAAGAGGGACTTTCTCTGGATGAGAAAGAGTTCTGAAAAACTTTCCTTGCTATGTCGGAGATGGTGAAAGTTTTGTACGAGGGTTACTTGGAACGGAAAAGACCAGTTTTGGGTGAATCTTCAAAGATAAAAGTGAAGAGGAAAAGGATCCTCCTCAGACTCCTCCTTCACCTCCATCATCAACTCCTTCTTCTCCTTCTTCTTCAAGTTCAAGTTCTAAATATAATGCAAAGAAACATGTTCATAAACATAAGAATGAAATGCCATTGTTAAAACTTGATGTTAAATTTGAGTTGACCATATATGATGGTGAAGTAAATGCAGAGAAACTTGACAATTGGGTTAGGTAGATGGAGGTTTACTGCAGTGTGCAACAGATCAAGGATGAGGCCACACAAATCAATTTGGCGTCTTTGAGACTTGCAGGCACAGCTCTCATATGGTGGCAAAGCAAGTTGCAAAACGAAACGCAACAAGTGGGTAACGTATTTCCATAATGACAAAGTTTCATTGCTGCACTTAGAAAACAATTTTATCCTTTGGGTTATAAATAAAAAGCATTAATTGAATGGAAATCTTTAAAACTAAGAAAAGGACAAACTGTGCAAGAGTATATTGATGGCTTTCGAAAAATGGCATTGATGTTAGATATCCCTTTACATACACAGGAAACCCTTATGAAGTATATAAGAGGTTTATCTGCACATATTAGAAACATTGTATTCATATTTGGACCCACTAACCTTGATGAGGTTTTTGTTTAAGAAACATACATTGAAGCAGGAAAAGCAGGTGTATCAGGGGAATTATTGTCTTCAAGGAAAGAGGACAAGAGGAAATGGCATGGCAAGAATTCAAATGCAGTGGCAAGAAAGGACTAGAAGCCCTCTTGCAAGCATTGCAAGAAAGAGGGACATGATGAGGACAGATGTTTCCAGTTGCATCCCAAGAAGAGGCCAAAGTGGTTCAAGGAAAAGAAGGGAAGGAAAAAGTGGTAGTGACAACAAGACCCACAGACTTGGGATCGGATTGAGGTGACCAAGTCAGAGTCTTTGGTTGGTATGACATGTAAAATTAGTGAAGGAATTGATTGTAGAAACAACTTGTTTCATATAATGGTGATCATTATATGAAACAAGTTGTTTTTACAATCAATGTCTTCACCAATCTAATCTAATCTCAGAAAAATTGGTTTAAGCAATTGGGATTAAAAACACAAGCTCATCATAATCAGCAATTGGGGTTAAAAACACAAACTCATCATAAGCCTTACACACTTAAATGGATAAGAAATCATCATCAAATGCATATAACAAAGCAGTGCACAATCAAATTTGCAATTTCATCTAATTATGTGGACGAGGTAACATGTGATGTAGTGTCGTTAAATGAATGTGGAATGATATTAGGTAGTCCATACTTATATGATCGTAAGACAATCTTCTACAGGACAAAGAATCAATATAAATTAACCAAAGCAGGTCAAGATTATGTGGTTCATGCTCATCATGTTAAGGAAAATAAAACACTTCAAACAATGGAACAGTTAAAGAAGGCAGTGCAAGCAAGCAACAAACCTATAATTGTTTCAAATGAAGTAATCGATCTTAAGCAAGAATAGGAAATGATTGTTGAATGGAAAATCAATCATAGGTTGCTTCAAGATAAACTCATTCCGTGCAAATATTATAAGTACATCAACTCATTTGTAGTCATCTTTTTTATGCTATCATTAGTAATGTTGTCTACATGGATGATAGTGGCTTCGGTAAGATGTAACAGAGTTCAAATGGCTAAAAATATCTTGTCAGATGTCATGATTCTGTTACAGTTGATCCTGATAAGACAGGTGCACAGGACATAATTCAGAGATAGAGGACAAGTTGGGTGGCCTATCCCAAGCTTGTTGACTGGTCAGTAACCTTTTGGGGACCAAAAGGTCCTTTAGTGGGGAGGTGTCATCTAGAATCGGATTCAGGAGGCTTCCCAGGTCCAGAAAAGGCTCAAAAATGAAAGTTCTAGAAATCAGACGAAACCAATTCCATTGCGACCGGATCATCACATTGATTCCGGCCATATATTTACTTTCTCAAACGGACGTTGTATGCGAGAGTTATCGCACTTTGGTCATTTTTCCAAACAACAAAAAAGTCAAATAGTCAAACTTGCAAAAAGTCAATGCTGACATCAACATGACATCAACATGACATCACCATGCTGATGTAAGCATAGTGACATGTGGCAACACAGTAATGGGGTGACTGGATAGGGACATGGACCAATAGCAAGTTGACAAGTGACATCAGTTTCCAGTGAATAAGGAAGTGTGACGTGGCCCAGACTTGGGCTGCCACGTGGCACCCGGTGGTTGGATCGATCGTTTGAATGGAAAAATTGTAATGGAGCTCATGGGGTTCGACCCCAAGACCTATTGGCAGGGCAAAAGCTTTGGTAAAGGTCCGACTAAGAACGCGCCCAAGTGTTGCTTGTTGTATAAAACCCACATTATATTATTTATTGCGTGCTAAATAAATGGAGGGCGGAAAGGGGATGGGGCTAAGCCCCAGCCCACGGTTTATATGTTTCATGTAACCAAAGTGTAAAGGGGAGGGCGCCACTGCATAACCACCAGTGCGCAGTTATAGCACCGTTCCACCATAAGCTTGAGCCTTAACCACTTGTTTATTGGTGTGTTTTAAGGGTACGGTTATATGGGTTATTGCCACATGACCTATGACTACGGGAAAGGGGGCTGGCGCTTGGCCACCTAATTAACCATATGACCATTAATAGCGGGAGAGCGCTAGTCTAGGGGGCTAGGCCCTTTATTATTGCATAAAATGGGTTTTTATATTATCGTTTGGAATTTTTATTTGTTTTTAAGCCTAAAATAGTGGATTTTGGTCATTTTTTGGAGATATTGGACTCTTTTTGAGCCTAGATTTTGGGAGGAAGTTGCGGATAGATAACCAACTTCAGATATATAAAAAACAGACATTTTTGAGGCCATGGGGGACAGTCAGATCAGACTTAATATGAAGCAAATCCAAGCCAATCCAAGCCAAGCCAAGCCATTTTTATGCAGAGAAGTTGTTGAGGAGCAGATGCTTGCGGGCCATTTCTGGGAGCTACACTTGGTCTTTTTCAGTGCTGTCAATTGTGTTGGATTTCTGAGGTCAAGCAGAACATAGTGAGACCAGTATGAGATCAATTTGATGTACTTTTGTTGTAGTTTGAAAGCATTTAAGAATTAATAAAGAAGCCTCCCCCACTGAGACAAAGGCATGGAGACGTAGGCAATTTTGTGTCGAACTCCGTTATCACTTCTCTTGTTATGGTTTGTTGTTCTTGTTGCTTATGTTCAGATCTGTATATTAGTTTATGGCTATGATATAATTATCTTATCTTCATCCTCTTTCACTAGCTTCTTAAATGGTTAATAAACGCATGCGGAAATAACTCAACCACAGTCATTAAAAGAACTTTTCGGATCATTAACCCACCTCGAACGAAGCCTATTTGGAAAAAGTGGAATTATGGATTTAAAAATATAAAATAATTTTTTGATACCCATTTGAGAGAGATAGGTGGGTTCCCTAGCTGTTGCAACGTTGAGGCATTCTTTGTCCCATTTCGAACAAATTCGTATCATTTTAGGGTTGATTCTGGTTAACCCCGAATGAATGTGATTTTTGAAAAGAAAAATTCTTCATTTGAAAATATGAAATCATATTTGGATACCCATTTGAGAGTTGTACACATGGTCTTTATTGCAAGCGAAGAAGTGTATTTCTTGGGCCCCTTTTTCTCAACTTCGGGTCATTATAGGCCCAAGTTTGACCAGCCCCGAATCAAGGCCATTTGGAAGAAGTGGAATTATGGGTTTAAAAATACAAAATAATTTTTTGATACCCATTTGAGAGATGCAAGTGGGTTCTCGAGCACTCGTAACGTTGAGAAATGTTTTTCCCATTTTGATGAAATTCGTATCGTTTTAGCTTCGATTCTGGTTAACCCCGAATGAAGGTGATTTTTGAAATGAAAATTTTTTCATTTAAAAATATAAAATAATTTTTTGATACCCATTTGAGAGATGCAAGTGGGTTCCCGAGTGCTCGTAACATTGAGGCATTCTTTGGCCTATTTCAATCAAATTTGTATCATTTTAGGGTTGATTCTAGTTAACCCCGAATGAAGGTGATTTTTGAAAAGCAAAATTCTTCATTTGTAAATATGAAATCATATTTGGATACCCATTTGATAGGTGTACACGTGATCTCAATTGCGGGAGAAGACATGTAGTTCTTGGGCCCCTTTTTCTCAACTTCGGGTGATTTGAGGCCCTAGTTTGACCAGCCTCAAATGAAAGCTATTTGGAATAAGTGGAATTATGGGTTTAAAAATATTAAATAATTTTTTGATACCCATTTGAGAGATATAGGTGGGTTCCCGACCTTTCGCAACGTTGATGAATTCTTTGGCCCATTTCAATCAAATTCATATCGTTTTAGGGTTGATTTTGGTTAACCCTGAATGAAGGTGATTTTTGAAAAAAAAAATGTTCATTTGCAAATATGAAATGATATTTCGATACCAATTTGAGAGTTGTACATGTGGACTTGATTGCGAGGAAATATGTGTAGTTCTTGGGCCCCTTTTTCTCAACTTCGAGTCATTTTAGGCTCAAGTTTGACCAGCCCTGAATGAAGGCTATTTGGAAGAAGTGGAATTATGGGTTTAAAAATATAAAATAATTTTTTGATACCGATTTCAGAGATATAGGTGGGTTCCCGAGCTCTCGCAACGTTGCGACATTCTTTGACCCATTTCGATCAAATTCGTATCGTTTTATGGTTAATTTTGGTTAACCCCAAATGAAGTTGATTTTTGAAAAACAAAATTCTTCATTTGCAAATATCAAATCATATTTGGATACCCATTTGAGAGTTGTACATGTGGACTTGATTGCGAGCGAAGACATGTAGTTCTTGGGCCCCTTTTTTTCAACTTGGGGTCATTTTAGGCCCAAGTTTGACCAGCATCGAAAGAAGGCTATTTAGAAGAAGTGGAATTATGGGTTTAAAAATACAAAATAATTTTTTGATACCCATTTGAGGGATGCAAGTGGGTTCCCGAGCGTTTGTAATGTTGAGCCATTCTTTGGCCCATCTCGAACAAATTCGAATCGTTTTAGGGTTGATTCTGGTTAACCCCAAACAAAGGTGATTTTTGAAATTTAAAATTCTTCATTTCCAAAGATGAAATCAAATTTGGTTACCCATTTGAGAGTTGTACACATGGTCCTGATTGTAGGAGAAGACGTGTAGTTCTTGGGCCACTTTTTCTCAACTTTGGGTCAATATAGGCCCTAGTTTGACCAGTCTCGAATGAAGGCTATTTAGAAGAAGTGGAATTATGGGTTTAAAATTATAAAATAATTTTTTGATACCCATTTGAGAGATATAGGTGGGTTCCCGAGCTCTTGCAACGTTGAGGAACTGTTCGGCCCATTTCGATTAAATTCGTATCGTTTTAGGGTTGATTTTGGTTAACCCCGAATGAAGGTGATTTTTGAAAAGAAAAATTCTTCATTTCCAAAGATGAAATCATATTTGGATACCCATTTGAGATTTGTACATGTGGTCTCGATTGCGGGAGAAGACGTGTAGTTCTTGGGGCCCTTTTTCTCGACTCGGGTCATTCTGGGCCCAAGTTTGACTAGCCTCGAACGAAGGCTATTTGGAAGAAGTGGAATTATGGGTTTAAAAATATAAAATAATTTTTTGATACCCATTTGAGAGATATAGGTGGGTTCCCGAGATCTCGCAACGTTGAGGCATTCTTTGGCCTATTTCCATCAAATTCGTATCGTTTTAGGGTTGATTCTGGTTAACCCCGAATGAAGGTAATTTTTGAAAAGCAAAACTATTCATTTGCAAATATGAAATCATATTTGGATACACATTGGAGGATTGTACACATGGTCCTCATTGCGAGCGAAGACGTGTAGTTCTTGCGCCCCTTTTTCTCAACTTCGGGTCATTCTAGGCCCAAGTTTGACCAACACCAAATGAAGGCTAGTTGGAAGAAGTGGAATTATGGGTTTAAAAATACAAAATAAATTTTTGATACCCATTCGAGAGATGCAAGTGGGTTCTCGAGCGCTTGTAACGTTGAGGCATTCTTTCGCCCATTTCGATCAAATTCGTCTCGTTTTAGGGTCGATTTTGGTTAACCTCGAATGAAGGTGATTTTTGAAAAGAAAAATTCTTCATTTGCAAATATGAAATCATATTTGGATACCCATTTGAGAGTTGTACACGTGGTCTTGATTGCGAGCGAAGACGTGTATATATTGGGCCCATTTTTCTCAACTTAGGGTCATTCCAGGCCCAAGTTTAACCAGCCCTGAATGAAGGCTATTTGGAAGAAATGGAATTATGGGTTTAAAAATACAAAATAATTTTTTGATACAGTGGGTTCCCGAGCACTCATAAGGTTGAAGCATTCTTTTGCCCATTTCAATCAAATTTATATCGTTTTAGGGTTGATTCTGGTTAACCATGAATGGAGGTGATTTTTGGAAAGACAAATTCTTCATTTGCAAATATGAAATAATATTTGGATACCCATTTGAGAGTTGTACACTTGGTCCCGATTGTGGGAGAAGATGTGTAGTTCTTGGGCCCCTTTTTCTCAACTTTGGGTCATTCTAGGCCCAAGTTTGACCAGCCTCGAACGAAGGCTATTTGGAAGAAGTGGAATTATGGGTTTAAAAATATAAAATAAGTTTTTGATACCCATTTGAGATATACAGGTGGGTTCCCAAGCTCTAGCAACATTGAGGCATTCTTTGGCCCATTTCAATCAAATTCGTATCGTTTTAGTGTTGATTTTGGTTAACCCCGAATGAAGGTGATATTTGAAAAGAAAAATTCTTCATTTCCAGAGATGAAATCATATTTGGATATCCATTTGAGAGTTGTACACGTGGTCTTGATTGTGAGCGAAGACGTGTCGTTCTTGGGCCCCCTTTTCTCAACTTCGGGTGATTCTAGGCCCAAGTTTGACCAACCCCGAATGAAGCCTATTTGTCAGAAGTGGAATTATGGGTTTAAAAATAAAAAATAATTTTTTGATACCCATTTGAGAGATGCAAGTGGGTTACCGAGCACTCATAACATTGAGGCATTCTTTTTCCCATTTCGATCAAATTCGTATCGTTTTAGGGTCGATTTTGGTTAACCTCGAATGAAAGTGATTTTGAAAAAAATATTGTTCATTTGCAAATATGAAATCATATTTGGATACCCATTTGAGAGTTGTACACGTGGTCCTAATTGCGAGCGAAGATGTGTAGTTCTTAGGCCCCTTTTCTCAACTTCGGGTCATTCTAGGCCAAAGTTTGACCAACCCCGAATGAAGGTTATTTGGAAGAAGTGGAATTATGGGTTTAAATATAAAATATAATTTTTTGATACCCATTTGAGAGATGCAAGTGGGTTCCATAGCGCTCATAACATTGAGGCATTATTTTGCTCATTTCTATCAAATTCGTATCATTTTAGGGTTGATTTTGGTTAACTCTGAATGAAGGTGATTTTTGAAAAGAATTTTTTTTTATTTGCAAATATGAAATCATATTTGGATACCCATTAGAGAGTTGTACACATGGTCTTTATGAAGAGCAAAGACGTGCAGTTTTTGGGCCCCTTTTTCTCAACTTCGGGTCATTCTAGGCCCAAATTTGACCAACCCCGAACGAAGGCTATTTAGAAGAAGTGGAATTATGGGTTTAAAAATATAAAATAAATTTTTGATACACATTTGAGAGATGCAAGTGGGTTCCCAAGCGCTCGTAATGTTGAGGCATTCTTTGGCGCTTTTCGATCAAATTCGTATCGTTTTAGGGTTGATTTTGGTTAACCCCGAAAGAAGGTGATTTTTGAAAAGCAAAATTCTTCATTTGCAAATATGAAATCATATTTGGATACCCATTTGATATTTGTACACATGGTCTTTATTGCAAGTGAAGACATGTATTTCTTGGGCTCCTTTTTCTCAACTTCAGGTCATTCTAGGCCCAAGTTTGACTAGCCCCGAATGAAGGCTATTTGGAAGAAGTGGAATGATGGGTTTAAAAATAAAAATTATTTTTTTGATTCCCGTTTGAGAGATGCAAGTGGGTTCCCAAGTGCTCGTAATGTTGAGGCATTATTTTGCCCATTTCGATCAAATTCATATCGTTTTAGGGTTGATTCTGGTTAACCCCAAATGAAGGTGATTTTTGAAAAAACAATTGTACATTTGCAAAATATGAAATCATATTTCGATACCCATTTGAGAGTTGTATACGTGGTCCTAATTGCGAGCGAAGATGTGTAGTTCTTGGGCCCCTTTTTCTCAACTTCGGGTCATTCTAGGCCCTAGTTTGACCAGCCCCGAATGAAGGATATTTGGAAGAAGTGGAATTATGGGTTTAAAAATACAAAATAATTTTTTGATACCCATTTGAGAGATGCAAGTGAGTTCTCGAGTGCTCGTAACTTTGAGGCATTCTTTTGCCCATTTCGATCAAATTCGTATCGTTTTAGGGTTGATTATGGTTAACCACAAATGAAGGTGATTTTTGAAAAGCTAAATTCTTCATTTGCAAATATGAAACCATATTTGGATACCCATTTGAGATTTGTACACGTGGTCCTCATTGCGAGCGAACCCATGTAGTTATTGGGCCCCTTTTTCTCAACATTGGGTCATTCTAAGCCCAAGTTTGACCAGCCCTGAATGAAGGCTATTCGGAAGAAGTGGAATTATGGGTTTAAATATACAAAATAATTTTTTTATACCGATTTGAGAGATGTAAGTGGGTTCCCGAGCACTTGTAACATTGAGGCATTCCTTTTCCCATTTCGATCAAACTCATATCGTTTTAGGGTCATTCTAACATTGAGGCATTATGCTAACCTCCTGGTCTCTGGATATTCTCAATCTTCGAGCTGGAGCAACTCTTTGATTCCCCACTGAAATATTCAAGAAATGTCCACATGTCCTTTTCACGAAACTCCATCGTGCAAACAAGCACCAGGAGCAATCTTCTCTCACGCAACCACTGGTTGTGACCACGAGCCTAACCCAAAAGGTGTTTCGTAATTTCGTGTGTCGGGTCTTTTCATGTGAATCACCCCGATTCTCCCAACCTATGAAACCATGACATGAGTTTAGCGTGTACTAGCTCCTCCCTTATCTTCCCTCAATGTGACCTTCGGTCATGACCCGGGCTCAACTCTCAAACGCGTAAGGATTTTGCGTATCAGGAACTCCCGATATGATTAGATCTACGGTCCATGATCTTCCTTCGATCGATGGCTACGATCAAGTTGTGATTTCACGTTTCGTGACTTTGGAGATTGGCTCACCTCTGTTCTCTCGATCCCCAATTTCCCGATATTTGCGAGTGTCAGATCGACGGTCCAGAATTTTCTTTCGATCAATGACTATGATCAAGTCAGGATTTCGCGTTTTGTGACTTTGGATGTCTCCTTACTTCCGTTTTCCTGGTATCTGAGATCGCGATGGTGCTATATCGACGGTCCAGATCTTCCTAGATCCAATGGCCCAAATCAAGTCAGGATTTCACCTTTCGCTCGTTTACCTCTTATGGAGTCCCTTCGACACTTAGCCGAATTCTAAATCTGTGCACACCTTGCAGCATATTCCTACGCAAGACTTGGTTCTTGCGGATGACTGTGCACGCCTTGTAGCAGTCGCTTTGCACTCCTTGCAAAAGGGAATTTTTGTACTATCTCTTCTGAGCTTTGGAATTGAAACAGATCCCGTCACGCACTCCTTGTGTTCGATGTGCACACCTTGCACTCACTCAACAAAAGAGAAACAATTGAAACTTACACTAACATTCACCATTTAATCCATTCATAACAAAATTCATTCATTTATGAAAACTCAATAATAGAGAATTGAAAACAGTAACAGTATTATGCATTTGAGTCAATTTTCCTTTGTCATATTCATTCAAAAGTAAATGGCTACAGCTAATATCAAAACAATAACTTAAAACTCAGAAAATTCCTACTAACTCGCAACAGCCTCATTTGGGCGTACAAAACCTCTATTTATCTCAGAGGGTCCTTAGGGTTCCCCCCGACTAATCATCTACTCGAAACAAAAACCCAAATGCTACCTAAGTTCGGTTACATTCAAGGCAGGAGTGAAAACTCCCATATCACTCGTGATCATCAGCGTCCAAGTGTTCGATCTTCTTTCGTTTTTCCAATCATCTCCAAAAGATTCACAGTAACTCCCAGCATTTCATATTCTAAAATGATCCCCAGGCACTGAGTTGTCCTACCACGTGTGCTCCCTGACGATGATCCTGCATCATACTCCCCTGGACAAAAAATTATGGAGTCTTGTCCATGAGCTCCTGCACCGACTTTCCATGTTTCTGGATATCAGCTTCATTTTCCCAACTGGCATCTTCTATTGGGTGTCCCTTCCACTTGACCAGATATTCAAGATGGGTCTTCCTCCACATCTTCTTACTAATCCTCTGATCAATGATCTTCTCCATATGTGGTTTTTCTGCTACAGGCATTTGTTTCTCCCACTGAATCTTCTCTTGAACTTCTGATCCCTCTTAGTCATATTCCCTGTAAAGGTACAGGTCTGAAATGCTGAATATGGGTGATATCCCACATCAATTGGAAGCTCAATCTCATAGGCGTTTGCACCAACTTCCTTAATATCTTAAATAACCCTATCTTCTTCATATTCAACTTATTATATGTTCCCTTAGGGAACCTTTCTTTCCTGAGATGTGCTAGAACTTGATCTCCTACTTCAAATTGAATTTCTCTGCGATGTTTATCAACTCTGCACTTGTATTCTTCGCTGGAGATCTGCAACTGTCCTATGATCTGGCTATGGAGTTTTTTCATTTCTGCAGCAAAATCTTATGCTCCTGTGCTTCTGATCTCACTCTGTCCCAAGTCTCTCACATTGGATACTCCCCTGGGTTGCATTCCATACAATATCTAGAATGGGCTCTTTCCAGTGCTTCTGTTTGGCGAGTCGTTGTATGCAAATTTTGATTGTGACAAAATTTGATCCCACTGGTTATGATGCTCAGTGACCAGACTCCTCAACAATTTCTCCAAACTTATGTTTACCACCTCAGTTTTTCCATCTGTCTGAGGATGACAAGCTGAGATGAAGGACAAATCCTTCCCCAACTTCTTCCACAGTGTTCTCCAAAAATGACCAACAAATTTTGTGTCTATGTCTGAGACGATGCTTCTGGGTAGGCCGTGAAGTCTCACAACTTCCTTGAAAAACAGATTTGCAACATGTGTTGCATCACCTGTCTTCTGGAATGGGATAAAGTGTGCCATCTTTGAAAATCTATCCACCACCACAAAAATGGAATCACATCCTCTTTGCGTTCTTGGCAGTCCTAAAACAAAATCCATGCTTATCTCATCCCAAGGCCTCTCTGGTATTGGAAATGGTTGATACAATCAAGTGTTCTGTCTTTTTTCCTTTTGCATGTTGGAAGATTCTACATCTGTTCACAAATTTCATCACTTATGTCCTCATACTTAGCCAATAATATGAACTACTCAACTCTGTGAATGTTTTATCATGGCCGAAATGTCCAGCCAATCCTCCACTATGCTTCTCCTTTAAAAGGTTGTCCCTCATTGAACATTTTGGTATGCATAATTGATTGCCCTTGAAAAACAATCCCTCTTGAATCATATACGTTTCCCACTGGCTCCTATCTCTCATCATAGGATTCACGCATGCTTCATATGCTTCCTTGAAATCTGGATAATCACTATACATTTCCTTAAGGTGTTCAAACCTGAAGGTCTTCAACTGAAATTCCTGCATAATCAAACATCTCTTGCTCAATGAATCAACAAATTTGTTAGCATTCCCAGCAATATGTTTTATGACAAAAGTAAAATTTTGCATAAACTCAATCCACTTTGCATGCTTCTGATTCAATTTTTCCTGTCTGGTTATGAATTGTAAAGCTTGGTTATCGCTATACAAGACAAATTCCTATGGGACAAGGTAATGTAATATGTGGCATAAAATTATGGCATAAAATTCCTTATCATATGTCAAGTATTTTCTCTTAGTCTCATTCAACTTCTAACTGAAATAGGCAACCGGTCTATTATCCTGGCTCAAAACTACTCCAATTGCAACTCTACTTGCATCACATCTCACCTAAAATGTCTTTTCAAAATTTGGCAAGACCAGAATTGGTCGTTCTGTTATCTTCTCCTTCAGTATATTGAAGCTCCTCTCCGCCTCCTCTGTCCATTTAAAAGACTTGTTCTTCTTCTTCACTGTATCCATCATTGGTGCAGAAATTCCACTGAAATCTATGATGAATTTCCTATAAAAACTTGTTAATCCATGGAAGCTTCTTACTTCAAACATGCTTCTCGGTGAAGACCATTCTTTGATTGCTTTCACCTTTTCTGGATCCATCTTCAGTTCATTTGAAGAGATAAAAAAACCCAAGTAAACGAGTTATGTCTTCATAAAAGATGACTTCTTCAGATTTATCAACAGCTTCTCCTGCTGTAGTCTCTGCATCACTAGTGTCAGGTGTCTCAAATGCTCCTCTTTAGTCTTGTTAAATATCAATATATCATCCAGATATACAACCACAAACTTGCCAATGAAATCTTTCAGTATTTCATTCATCAACCTCATAAAAGTACTCGGGGCATTTGTTAAGCCAAATGGCATAACAAACCATTCATACAAACCTTCATTTGTATTAAAGACTGTCTTCCATTCATCACCTTCTCTCATTCTTATCTGGTGATATCCTCTTTTCAGATCTATCTTAGAAAAGAAGTTTGCTCCACTTAGACAGTCCATTAAATCATCCATTCTTGGCAAAGGAAATCTATACCTGATGGTGATTTTGTTAATGGCTTTTGAGTCTGTACAGATTCTCCATCCTCCATATTTCTTTGGACTAAACACAATTGGTATTGCACATGGACTCAAGCTCTCTCTGACCAACTCTTTTTCTAACAACTCCTGAACTTGATTATTTACCTCCTTATTCTCTCGAGGTGTTAGTATGTAAGTTGCTTTGTTTGGAAGACTTTATCTGGGTATCAGATCAATATGATGGCTGATACTTCTGATGGGTGGGATTGATTTAGGTAACTCATCCACCACTATGTCAGCAAAATTATCCAACAATTCCTGAATTTCTTTAGGCAAATCATCCATTCTAGTACTTGTAAGGATAAATCTAGGTTTCCTCACCACAACAAACTGCATCTCTTGTCCTTTCTTGACTTCTTTCATGAGTTCATTTCCACTCATGAGAAGTATGCTTGTGTTGGCTTCCTCTTTCACTTTATTTTCCTCTATTGGCAGCAACATGTGTGCCCTACCATTCTTCTCCAAGGTGTATCTATTCTTCCTCCCATCATGAATGACATTCCTGTCAAACTGCCATGGTATTACCAATGAAATATGGCATACATCCATGGGAATTACATCACATAGAATTTCATCTCTATATCCTCCTATTTTAAATTCAACCAAGCATTGTTTAGTAACTGTTACCTGGTGTCCTTTCTGCAACCACGAGACTTTGTATGGCTTCGGATGTGCAGTTGTCTCCAGTTCCAATTTCTCCACCACCTCTGTGGATACTTGCCAGTGCTCCCGTTGTCAATTATCACCTTGCATACTCTGTCTTTAGTCTTGCAAGTTGTCCTGAATAGGATGTTTCTCTGCATTGGCTTCTCAACTTCTGCCTCTCATTTTAAAAGAAATTTTCTCGACATCAGGGATGTTCCATTCTCTGCTCCTTCTGCTTCAACATTCCTTCTATTTGCTCCCTAAATGTGAGCTTCACCTTCTCCTTATTTATTTCTCTCAGGACATTCCCAAGACTTATGTCCTGCCTTTCCACAGGTGTAACATCTCACTTTTTCTCCTCTTCCTCTGAAAGAAATTCTTCTACCATCCTGTCTTCCTCGGGAACTTCCTCCTCTTTTCGAGTGACTTTGTGGAAAATCGCTCTAATACCACTTGATGCAGTGCCCCCCCCTTAGAAGGGTCTGTTGACCTACTGGTATCTGGATCTTCTCAATCTTCGAGCTGGAGCAGCTCTTCAATTCCCCGCTAGAATCTTCAAGAAATGTCCACAGGTCCTTTTCACGAAACTCCGGCTTGTGAACAAGCACCAGGCACAATTTTCTCTCACGCAACCATTTGCTGTGACCATGAGCCTAACCCAAAAGGCATTTCATGATTTCGCGTGTCGGGTCTTTGCATGTGAATCACCTCGATTCTCCCAAAATCTGAAACCCTGATAGGAGTTTAGCATGTACTAGCTCCTCCCTTATCTTCCCTCAATGTGGCCTCTGTTCATGACCCAGGCTCAACTCTCAAGCACGTCGGGATTTCGCGTATTGAGAACTCCCGATATGATTAGATCTACGGTCCACGGTCTTCCTTCGATCGACGGATACGATCAAGTCGTGATTTCACGTTTCGCGTCTTTGGAGGTTGGTTCACCTATGTTCTTCCGATTCCTGATTTCTAGATATTTGCGAGCGTCAGATCGACGGTCCAGACTTTTCCTTCGATCAACGACTGTGATCAAGTCAGGATTTCACGTTTTGCGACTTTGGTATTCTCCTTACTTTTTTTTTCCCGATATCCGAGATCACGATGGTGTTAGATTGACGGTCTAGATCTTCCTGGATCCAACGACCCAAATCAAGTCGAGATTTCACCTTTCGCTCCTTTACCTCTTATGGAGTCTCTTTGACACTTAGCCAAATTCTAAATCTGTGCACTCCTTGTAGCAGATTCCTACGCAAGACTTGGTTCTTGCGGATGACTGTGCACGCCTTGCAGCAGTCGCTTTGCATTCTTTGCAAAGGGGAAGTTTCGTACTATCTCTTCTGAGCTTCAGAATCGAAACAGATCTCGTCACACACTCCTTGCATTTGATGTGCACACCTTGCACTCACTCAACAGAAGAGAAATAATTGAAACTTACACTAACATTCATTGTTTCATCCATTCATAACGAAATTCATTCATTTATGAAAACTCAATAACAGAGAATTGCAAACAGTAACAGTACTATGCATTTGAGTCAATTTTCCTCTATCATATGCCTTCAAAAGTAAATGGCTACAGCTAATATCAAAACAATAACTTAAAACTCAGAAAATTTCTACTAACTCGCGGCAGCCTCATTTGGGCGTAAAAAACCTCTATTTATCTCAGAGGGTCCTTAGGGTTCCCCCCGACTACTCGTCTACTCAAAATGAAAACCTAACTGCTACTTAAGTTCGGTTACATTCAAGGCTAGGAGTGAAAAATCCCAGATCACTCGTGATCATCAGCTTCCAAATGTTTGATCTTCTTTCGATTTTCCAATCAGCTCCAAAAGATTCGCAGTAACTCCCAGTCTTTCAGATTCCAAAATGATCCCCAGACGCTGAGTTGTCCTACCATGTGTGCTCGCTGACGATGCTCCTGCATCACATATCGTTTTAGGTTTGATTCTAGTTAACCCCGAATGAAAATGATTTTTGAAAATAAAAATTCTTCATTTGCAAATATGAAATCATATTTGGATACTCATTTGAGAGTTGTACACGTGGACTTGATTGTGAGCAAAGACGTGTAATTCTTGGGCCCCTTTTTCTCAACTTCAGGTCATTCTAGGCCAAGGTTTGACCAGCCCCGAATGAAAGTTATTTGGAAGAAGTGGAATTATGGGTTTAAAAACACAAAATGATTTTTTTATACCCATTTGAGAGATGCAAGTGGGTTCTCGAGCACTCATAATGTTGAGGCA
>SNQJ01S0002020.1:80195-105725 GCA_010110895.2 Picea sitchensis | reverse complement strand
CACGCCTTGCAGCAGTCGCTTTGCATTCTTTGCAAAGGGGAAGTTTCGTACTATCTCTTCTGAGCTTCAGAATCGAAACAGATCTCGTCACACACTCCTTGCATTTGATGTGCACACCTTGCACTCACTCAACAGAAGAGAAACAATTGAAACTTACACTAACATTCATTGTTTCATCCATTCATAACGAAATTCATTCATTTATGAAAACTCAATAACAGAGAATTGCAAACAGTAACAGTACTATGCATTTGAGTCAATTTTCCTCTATCATATGCCTTCAAAAGTAAATGGCTACAGCTAATATCAAAACAATAACTTAAAACTCAGAAAATTTCTACTAACTCGCGGCAGCCTCATTTGGGCGTAAAAAGCCTCTATTTATCTCAGAGGGTCCTTAGGGTTCCCCCCGACTACTCGTCTACTCAAAATGAAAACCTAACTGCTACTTAAGTTCGGTTACATTCAAGGCTAGGAGTGAAAAATCCCAGATCACTCGTGATCATCAGCTTCCAAATGTTTGATCTTCTTTCGATTTTCCAATCAGCTCCAAAAGATTCGCAGTAACTCCCAGTCTTTCAGATTCCAAAATGATCCCCAGACGCTGAGTTGTCCTACCATGTGTGCTCGCTGACGATGCTCCTGCATCACATATCGTTTTAGGTTTGATTCTAGTTAACCCCGAATGAAAATGATTTTTGAAAATAAAAATTCTTCATTTGCAAATATGAAATCATATTTGGATACTCATTTGAGAGTTGTACACGTGGACTTGATTGTGAGCAAAGACGTGTAATTCTTGGGCCCCTTTTTCTCAACTTCARGTCATTCTAGGCCAAGGTTTGACCAGCCCCGAATGAAAGTTATTTGGAAGAAGTGGAATTATGGGTTTAAAAACACAAAATGATTTTTTTATACCCATTTGAGAGATGCAAGTGGGTTCTCGAGCACTCATAATGTTGAGGCATTCTTTATCCCATTTCAATCAAATTCATATCGTTTTCGGGTTGATTTTGGTTAACCCCGAATGAAGGTGATTATTGAAAAAAAAATTGTGCATTTGCAAATATGATATCATATTTGGATACCCATTTGAGAGTTGTACACATGGTCCTAATTGTGAGTGAAGACGTGTAGTTCTTGGGTCCCTTTTTCTCAACTTCGGGTCATTCTAGGCCCAAGTTTGATCAGCCCTGAATGAAGGCTAGTTGGAAGAAGCGGAATTATGGGTTTAAAAATACAAAATAATTTTTTGATACCCATTTGAGAGATGCAAGTGGGTTCCCGAGTGCTCGTAATGTTGAGGCATTATTTTGCCCATTTCGATTAAATTTGTATCGTTTTAGGGTTGATTCTGGTTAACCGCGAATCAAAGTGATTTTTGAAAAGCAAAATTCTTCATTTGCAAATATAAAAACATATTTGGATACCCATTTGAGAGTTGTACACATGGTCCCTATTGCAAGCGAAGACGTGTAATTCTTGGGCCCCTTTTTATCAACTTCGGGTCATTCTGGGAACAAGTTTGACCCGCCCCGAATGAAGGCTATTTAGAAGAAGTGGAATTATGGGTTTAAAAATAGAAAATAATTTTTTGATACCCATTTGAGAGATGCAAGTGGGTTCCCGAAAGCTCGTAACGTTGAGGCATTCTTTCATTGATTTCGATCAAATTCGTATCGTTTTAAGGTTAATTATTGTTAACCTTGAGTGAAGGTGATTTTTGAAAAGCAAAATTCTTCATTTGCAAATATCAAATCATATTTGGATACCCATTTTAGCATTGTACACATGGTCTTGATTGCGAGTGAAGACCTGTAGTTCTTGGGCCCCTTTTTCTAGACTTTAGGTCATTCTAGGCCCAAGTTTGACCAACCCCGAATTAAGGCTATTTGGAAGAAGTGGAATTATGGGTTTAAAAATAAAAAATAATTTTTTGATACCCATTTGAGAGATGCAAGTGCCTTCCCGAGTGCTCGTAACGTTGAAGTGTTCTTTTTCCCATTTCGATCAAATTCGTATCGTTTTAGGGTCGATTCTGGTTAACCCCAAATGAAGGTGATTTTTGAAATGAAAAATTCTTCATTTGCAAATATGAAATTATATTTGGATACCCATTTGAGAGTTGTACACATGGTCCTCATTGCGAGCAAATAAGTGTAGTTCTTGGGCCCCTTTTTCTCAACTTTAGGTCATTCTAGGCCCAAGTTTGACCAGCCTCGAGTGAAGGCTATTTAGAAAAAGTGGAAATATGGGTTTAAAAATATAAAATAATTTTTTGATACCCATTTGAGACATGCAAGTGGGTTCCCGAGTGATCATAACGTTGAGGCATTATTTGGCCCATTTCAATCAAATTTGTATCGTTTTAGGATTGATTCTGGTTAACCCTTATTGAAGGTGATTTTTGAAAAGACAAATTTTTCATTTCCAAAGATGAAATCATATTTGGATACCCATTTGAGAGTTGTACACATGCTCCTGATTGCGGGAGAAGACATGTAGTTCTTGGGCCCCTTTTTCTCGACTCGGGTCATTCTAGGCCCAAGTTTGACTAGCCTCGAACGAAGGCTATATGGAAGAAGTGGAATTATGGGTTTAAAAAAAATAAAAATAAAATTGATACCCATTTGAGACATATAGGTGGGTTCCCGAGTTCTCAAAACTTTGAGGCATTCCTTGGCCCATTCTATCAAATTCGTATCATTTTAGGGTTGATTCTGGTTAACCCCGAATGAAGGTGATTTTTGAATTTTTTTTTATTCATTTGCAAATATGAAATCATATTTGGATACACATTGGATATTTGTACATGTGGTCCTCATTACAAGCGAAGACGTGTAGTTCTTGGGCCCCTTTCTCTCAACCTCGGTTCATTCTAGGCCCAAGTTTGACTAGCCCCGAATGAAGGCTATTTACAAAAAGTGGAATTATGGATTTAAAAATATAAAATAAATTTTTGATACCCATTTGAGAGATGAAAGTGGGTTCCCGAGTGCTCCTAATGTTGAGGCATTCTTTGGCCCATTTCGATCAAATTTGTATCGTTTTAGGGTTGATTATGGTTAAACTCAAATGAAGGTGATTTTTGAAAAGACAAATTCTTCATTTCCAAAGCGAAAATATTATTTGGATACTCATTCAAGAGTTGTACACGTGGTCCCGATTGCATGAGAAGACGTGTGGTTCTGGGGCCCCTTTTTCTCAACTTTGGGTCATTCTAGGCCCAAGTTTAACCCGATTTGAATGAAGGCTATTTGGAAGAAGTGGAATTATGAGTTTCAAAATATAAAATAATTTTTTGATACCCATTTGAGATATATAGGTGGGTTCCCGAGCTCTTGCAATGTTGAGTCATTATTTGGCCCATTTCGATCAAATTCGTATCATTTTAGGGTTGATTTTGGTTAATCCCGAATGAAGGTGATTTTGAAAAGAAAAATTCTTCATTTGCAAATACGAAATCATATTTGGATACCCATTTGAGAGTTGTACATGTGGTTTTGGTTGCGAGCGAAGACGTGTAGTTCTTGGGCCCCTTTTTCTCAACTTCGGGTCATTCTAGGCCCAAGTTTGACCAGCCCCGAATGAAGGCTATTTGGAAGAAGTGGAATTATGGGTTTAAAACGAAAAAATAATTTTTTGATACCCATTTGAGAGATGCAAGTGGGTTCCCGAACGTTCGTAACGTTGAGGCATTCCTTTGCCCATTTCGATCAAATTCGTATCATTTTAAGGTTGATTCTTGTTAACCCAGAATGAAGGTGATTTTTGAAAAACAAAATTCTTCATTTGCAAATATGAAATCATATTTAGATACCCATTTGAGAATTGTACACATGATCTTGATTGCGAGTGAAGACGTGTAGTTCCTGGGCCCCTTTTTTTCAACTTCGGGTCATTCTAGGCACAAGTTTGACCAGCCCTGAATGTAGGCTATTTGGAAGAAGTGGAATTATGGGTTTTAAAATATAAAAAAAAAAAATGATACTGATTTGAGAGATATAGGTGGGTTCCCGAGCTCTCGCAACGTTGAGGCATTATTTGGCCCATTTCGATCCAATTCGTATCATTTTAAGGTTGATTTTGGTTAAACTCGAATGAACATGATTTCTGAAAAGCAAAATTCTTCATTTGCAAATATGAAATCATGTTTGGATACTGAATTGAGATTTGTACACGTGGTCTTGATTGCGAGTGAAGACGTGTAGTTCTTGGGCCTCTTTTTCTCAACATCGAGTCATTCTAGGCCCAACTTTGACCAACCCTGAATGAAGGCTATTTGGAAGAAGCGAAATTATGGGTTTAAAAATACAAAATAATTTTTTGATACCCATTTGAGAGATTCAAGTGGGTTCCTGAGCACTCGTAACATTGATACATTCTTTTGGTCATTTCGATCAATTTCGTATCATTTTAGGGTTGATTTTGGTTAACCCCGAATGAAGGTGATTTTTGAAAATCCAAATTCTTCATTTGAAAATATAAAATCATATTTGGATACCCATTTTAGAGTTGTTCACATGTTCTCGATTGCAAGGGAGGACGTGTAGTTCTTGGGACCCTTTTTCTCAACTTCGGGTCATTCTAGGCCCAAGTTAAACCAACCCCGAATGAAGGCTATTTAAAAGAAGTTGAAATATGGGTTTAAAAATATAAAATAATTTTTTGATACCCATTTGAGAGATGCAAGTGGATTCTAGAGCGCTCGTAAAGTTGAGTCATTTTCTGGCCCAAGTTTGACCAGCCCCGAATGAAGGCTATTTGGAAGAAGTGGAATTATGGGTTTAAAAATATAAAATAATTTTTTGATACCCATTTGAGAGATACAAGTGGGTTATCGAGCGCTTGTAACGTTGAGGCATTCGTTGGCCCATTTCGATCAAATTCGTATCATTTTAGGGTTGATTCTGGTTAACCCCGAATGAAGGTGATTTTTGAAAAGACAAATTCTTCATTTGCAAATATGAAATCATATTTGGATACCCATTTGAGAGTTGTACACGTGGTCCCAATTGTGGGAGAAGATGTAAAGTTCTTGGGCCCCTTTTTCTAAACTTCGGGTCATTTTAGGCCCAAGTTTGACCAGCCTCGAATGAAGGTTATTTGGAAGAAGTTGAATTATGGGTTTAAAAATATAAAATAAGTTTTTGATACCCATTTGAGAGATATAAGTGGGTTCCCAAGATCTCGCAATGTTGAGGCATTCTTTGGCCCATTTCGATCAAATTCGTATCCTTTTAGGGTTGATTATGGTTAACCCCAAATGAAGGTGATTTTTTAAAAGAAAAATTATTTATTTGCAAATATGAAATCATATTTTGATACCCATATGAGATTTGTACTCGTGGTCTTGATTGCGAGTGAAGACGTGTAGTTCTTGGGCCCTTTTTCTCAACTTTAGGTCATTCTAGGCCCAAGTTTTACCAGCTAAGAAATAAGCCTATTTGGAAGAAGTGGAATTATGGGTTTAAAAATACAAAATAATTTTTTCATTTCCATTTGAGAGATGCAAGTGGGTTCCCGAGCGCTCGTAACGTTGAGGCATTATTTTTCCCATTTCGATCAAATTCATATCGTTTTAGGGTCGATTCTGGTTAACCCCGAATGAAGGTGATTTTTGAAAAGCAAAATTCTTCATTTGAAAATATTAAANCCATTTCGATCAAATTCGTATCATTTTAGGGTTGATTCTGGTTAACCCCGAATGAAGGTGATTTTTGAAAAGACAAATTCTTCATTTGCAAATATGAAATCATATTTGGATACCCATTTGAGAGTTGTACACGTGGTCCCAATTGTGGGAGAAGATGTAAAGTTCTTGGGCCCCTTTTTCTAAACTTCGGGTCATTTTAGGCCCAAGTTTGACCAGCCTCGAATGAAGGTTATTTGGAAGAAGTTGAATTATGGGTTTAAAAATATAAAATAAGTTTTTGATACCCATTTGAGAGATATAAGTGGGTTCCCAAGATCTCGCAATGTTGAGGCATTCTTTGGCCCATTTCGATCAAATTCGTATCCTTTTAGGGTTGATTATGGTTAACCCCAAATGAAGGTGATTTTTTAAAAGAAAAATTATTTATTTGCAAATATGAAATCATATTTTGATACCCATATGAGATTTGTACTCGTGGTCTTGATTGCGAGTGAAGACGTGTAGTTCTTGGGCCCTTTTTCTCAACTTTAGGTCATTCTAGGCCCAAGTTTTACCAGCTAAGAAATAAGCCTATTTGGAAGAAGTGGAATTATGGGTTTAAAAATACAAAATAATTTTTTCATTTCCATTTGAGAGATGCAAGTGGGTTCCCGAGCGCTCGTAACGTTGAGGCATTATTTTTCCCATTTCGATCAAATTCATATCGTTTTAGGGTCGATTCTGGTTAACCCCGAATGAAGGTGATTTTTGAAAAGCAAAATTCTTCATTTGAAAATATTAAATCATATTTGGATACAAATTTGAGAGTTGTACACATCGTCCTAATTGCGAACGAAGACATGTAGTTCTTGGGCCCCTTTTTCTTAACTTCGGATCATTCTAGGCCTAAGTTTGACCAGCCTCGAACAAAGGTTATTTAGAAGAACTAGAATTATGGGTTTAAAAATATAAAATAAGTTTTTGATACCCATTTGAGAGATATAGGTGGGTTCCCGAGATCTCACAATGTTGAGGCATTCTTTGGCCCATTTTGATCAAATTCGTATCGTTTTAGGGTTGATTCTGTTTAACCCCAAATGAAGGTGATTTTTGAAAAGACAAATTCTTCATTTGCAAATATGAAATCATATTTGGATACCCATTTGAGAGTTGTACACGTGGTCTCGATTGTGGGAGAAGACGTAAAGTTCTTGGGCCCTTTTTTCAAAACTTTGGGTCATTTTAGGCCCAAGTTTGACCAGCCTCGAGCGAAGGTTATTTGGAAGAAGTTGAATTATGGGTTTAAAAATATAAAATAAGTTTTTGATACCCATTTGAGAGATATAAGTGGGTTCCCGAGATCTCGCAATGTTGAGGAATTCTTTGGCCCATTTCGATCAAATTCGTATCCTTTTAGGGTTGATTATGGTTAACACCGAATGAAGGTGATTTTTGAAAAGAAAAATTCTTCATTTCCAAATATGATACCATATTTGGATACCCATTTGAGATTTGTACACGTGGTCTTGATTGCGAACGAAGACATGTCGTTCTTGGGCCCCTTTTTGTCAACTTCAGGTCATTCTAGGCCAAAGCTTGACCAGCATGGAAAGAAGGGTATTTGGAAGAAGTTGAATTATGGGTTTAAAAATATAAAATAATTTTTTGATACCCATTTGAGAGATATAGGTGGGTTCCTGAGCTCTCGTAATGTTGAGGGATTCTTTGGACAATTTTGATCAAATTCGTATCGTTTTAGGGTTGATTCTGGTTAACCTCGAATGAATGTGATTTTTGAAAAGACAAATTCTTCATTTCCAAAGATGAAATCACATTTGGATACCCATTTGAGAGTTGAACACGTGGTTTGGATTGCGGGAGAAGACATGTAGTTCTTAGGCCCCTTTTCTCTCAACTTCGGGTCATTCCAGGCCCAAGTTTGACTAGCCTCGAACGAAGGCGATTTGGAAGAAGTGGAATTATGGGTTTATAAATATAAAATAATATTTTGATACCCATTTGAGAGATACAGGTGGGTTCCCGAGCTCTCACAACGTTGAGGCATTATTTGGCCCATTTTGATCAAATTTGTATCGTTTTAGGGTTGATTATGGTTAACCCCTAATGAAGGTGATTTTTGAAAAGACAAATTCTTCATTTCCAAAGATGAAATGATATTTGGATACCCATTTGAGAGTTGTACACGTTGTCCCAATTGAGGGAGAAGACGTGTAGTTCTTGGGCCCTTTTTCTCAACTTCGGGTCACTTTAGGCCCAAGTTTGACCAGCCCCGAATGAAGGTTATTTGGAGGAAGTAGAATTATGGGTTTAAAAATACAAAATATTTTTTTGATACCTATTTGAGAGATGCAAGTGGGTTCCCGAGCGCTCATAACCTTGAGACATTCTACTGCCCATTTCGATCTAACTCGTATCGTTTTAGGGTCAATTTTGGTTAACCCCGAATGAAGGTGATTTTTGAAAAGAAAAATTATTCATTTGCAAATATGAAATCATATTTGGATAACCATTTGAGAGTTGTACAAATTGTCCTAATTGTGAATGAAGACGTTTAGTTCTTGGGCCCCTTTTCCTCAAGTTTGGGTCATTCTAGGCCCAAGTTTGACCAGCCCCAAATGAAGGTTATTTGGAAGAAGTGGAATTATGGGTTTAAAAATACAAAATAATTTTTTCATACCCATTTGAAAGATGCAAGTGGGTTCTCATGTGCTCGTAACGTTGAGGCATTCTTTGGCCCATTTCGATCAAATTCATATCGTTTTAGGGTTGATTCTGGTTAACCCCGAATGAAGTTGATTTTTGAAAAGAAAAATTCTTCATTTGCAAATATGAAATCATATTTGGACACCCATTTTAGAGTTGTACACGTGGTCTTGATTGAGAGTGAAAACGTGTAGTTCTTGGGGACTTTTTCTCAACTTCGGGTCATTCTAGGCCCAAGTTTTTGACCAGCCCCGAAAGAAGGCTATTTAGAAGAAGTGGAATTATGAGTTTAAAAATAGAAAATAATTTTTGGATACCCATTTGAGACATACAAGTGGGTTCCCGAGCGCTCATAACGTTGGGGCATTCTTTGGCCCATTTCGATCAAATTCGTATCATTTTAGGGTGGATTCTGGTTAACCCCGAATGAAGGTGATTTTTGAAAAGATAAATTCTTCAGTTGCAAATATGAAATAATATTTTGATACCCATTTGAGAGTTGTACACGTGGTCCCGATTGCAGGAGAAGACGTGTAGTTCTTGGGCCCTTTTTTCTCAACTTTGGGTCATTTTAGGTCCAAGTTTGACCAACCTCGATCGAAGGCTATTTGGAAGAAGAGGAATGATGGGTTTAAAAATACAAAATAATTTTTTGATACCCATTTGAGAGATATAGGTGGGTTCACATGCTCAGGCAACGTTGAGGCATTCTTTGGCCCATTTCGATCAAATTTGTATCATTTTAGGGTTGATTCTGGTTAACCTCGAATGAAGGTGATTTTTGAAAAGAAGAATTCTTCATTTACAGATATGAAATCATATTTGGATACCCGTTTGAGAGTTGTACACTTGGTTTTGATCGCGAGCGAATATGTTTAGTTCTTGAGCCCCTTTTTCTCAACTTTGGGTCATTCTAGGCCCAAGTTTGACCAGCCTCGAATGAAGGCTAATTAGAAGAAGTGGAATTATGGGTTTAAAAACATAAAATAAATTTTTGATACCCATTTAAGAGATGCAAGTGGGTTCCTGAGCGCTCGTAACGTTGAGGCATTCTTTTTCCCATTTCAATCAAATTCATATCGTTTTAGGGTTGATTTTGGTTAACCTTGAATGAAGGTGATTTTTGAAAATAAAAATTATGTATGTGAAAATATTAAATCATATTTGGATACCCATTTGAGAGTTGTACATGTGGTCCTAATTGCGAGCGAAGACATGTAGTTCTTGGCCCCCCCCTTTTCTCAACTTCGGGTCATTCTAGGCCCAAGTTTGACTAGCCCTGAATGAAGGTTATTTAGAAAAAGTGCAATTATGGGTTTAAAAATATAAAATAATTTTTTGATACCCATTTGAGAGATGCAAGTGGGTTCCCGTGCACTCGTAACGTTGAGGCATTCTTTTCCCCATTTTGATCAAATTCGTATTGTTTTAGGGTGGATTATGGTTAACCCCGAATGAAGTTGATTTTTTAAAAGACAAATTCATCATTTCCAAAGATGAAATCATATTTGGATACCCATTTGAGAGTTGTACACGTGGTCTTTATTGCGAGCGAAAACATGTAGTTCTTGGGCCCCTTTTTCCCAAATTCGGGTCATTCTAGGCCCAAGTTTTTGACCAACCCTGAATGAAGACTATTTGGAAGAAATGGAATTATGGGTTTAAAAATACAAAATAATTTTTGGATACCCATTTGAGACATACAAGTGGGTTCCCAAGCGCTCGTAACGTTGAGGCATTCTTTGGCCCATTTCGATCAAATTCGTATCGTTTTAGGGTTGATTTTGGTTAACCCCGAATGAAGGTGATTTTTGAAAAGAAAAATTCTTCATTTGCAAATATGAAATCATATTTGGATACCCATTTTGAGAGTTGTACACATGATCTTGATTGCGAGCGAAGACGTGTAGTTCTTGGGCCCCTTTTTCTCAGATTCAGGTCATTCTAGGCCCAAGTTTGACTAGCCTGGAATAAAGGGTATTTGGAAGAAGTTGAATTATGGGTTTAAAAATACAAAATATTTTTTTGATACACATTTGAGAGATGCAAGTGAGTTCCCAAGCGCTTGTAACGTTGAGGCATTCTTTGTCCCATTTCAATCAAATTCGTATCGTTTTAGGGTTGATTCTGGTTAACCCTGAATGAAGGTGATTTTTGAAAAGAAAAATTCTAAATTTGAAAATATGAAATCATATTTGGATACTGATTTTGAGAGTTGTACACGTGGTCCCGATTGCAGGAGAAGATGTGTAGTTCTTGGGCCCCTTTTGCTCAACTTCGAGTCATTTTAGGCCCAAGTTTGACCAACCTCGAATGAAGGCTATTTGGAAGGAGTGGAATGATGGGTTTAAAAATAAAAAATAATTTTTTGATACCCATTTGAGACATATAGGTGGGTTCCCTAGCTGATGAAACATTGAGGCATTCTTTGGCACATTTCGATCAAATTCGTATCGTTTTAGGGTTGATTTTGGTTAACCCTGAAAGAAGGTGATTTTTGGAAAGCAAAATTCTTCATTTGCAAATATAAAATCATATTTGGATACCCATTTGAGAATTGTACACTTTGTCTTGATCTCCAGCGAAGGTGTGTAGTTCTTGGGCCCCTTTTTCTCAACTTCAGGTCATTCTAGGCCCAAGTTTGAGCAGCCCCAAATGAAGGCTATTTAGAAGAAGTGGAATTATGCGTTTAAAAACATAAAATAATTTTTTGATACCCATTTGAGAGATGCAAGTGGCTTCCTGAGCGCTCATAAAATTAAGGCATTCTTTTTCCCATTCCGATCAAATTCATATCGTTTTAGGGTCTATTCTGGTTAACCCCGAATGAAGGTGATTTTTGAAAAGAAAAATTCTTTATGTGCAAATATTAAATCATATTTGGATACCCATTTGAGAGTTGTACACATGGTCATAATTGCGAGCGAAGACGTGTAGTTCTTGGACCCCTTTTTCTCAACTTCGGTCCATTCTAGGCCCAAGTTTGACCAGCCCCGAATGAAGGCTATTTATAAAAAGTGGAATTATGGATTTAAAAATATAAAATAATTTTTTGATACCCATTTGAGAGATGCAAGTGGGTTCCCAAGCGCTTGTAACATTGAGGAAATATTTGGGCCATTTCGATCAAATTCATATCGTTTTAGGATTGATTCTAGTTAACCCCGAATGAAGGTGATTTTTGAAACGACAAATTCTTCATTTGCAGATATGAAATCATATTTGGATACCCATTTGAGAGTTGTACACTTGGTCCCGATTGAGGGAGAAGATGTGTAGTTCTTGGGCCTCTTTTTCTCAACTTCGGGTCATTTTAGGCCCAAGTTTGACCAACCTCGAATGAAGACTATTTGGAAGAAGCAGAATGATGGATTTAAAAATACAAAATATTTTTTTGATACCCATTTGAGAGATATATGTGGGTTCTCGAGCTCACGCAACGTTGAGGCATTCTTTGGCCCATTTGGATCAATTTCGTATCGTTTTAGGGTTGATTTTGGTTAACCCCGAATGAAGGTGCTTTTTGAAAAGCAAAATTCTTCATTTGCAAATATGAAATCATATTTGGATACCCATTTGAGAGTTGTACACTTGGTCTTGATCGCGGGCAAAGGTGTGTAGTTCTTGGGCCCCTTTTTCTCAACTTCGAGTCATTCTAGGCCCAAGTTTGACTAGCCTCGAATGAAGGGTATTTGGAAGAAGTGGAATTATGGGTTTAAAAATATAAAATAATATTTTGATACCCATTTGAGAGATATAGGTGTGTTCCTGAGCTCTCGCAACATTGAGGCATTCTTTGGCCCATTTGGATCAAATTTGTATCGCTTGAAGATTGATTATGGTTAGCCCCAAATGAAGGTGATTTTTGAAAAGAAAAATTCTTCATTTGCAAATATGAAATCATATTTGCATACCCATTTTGAGAGTTGTACACATGGTGTTGATTGTGAGTGAAGACATGTAGTTCTTGGGCCCTTTTTTCTCAGATTCGAGTCATTCTTGGCCCAAGTTTGACTAGCCTGGTACGAAGGGTATTTGGAAGAAGTTGAATTATGGGTTTAAAGATAAAAATTAATTTTTTGATACCCATTTGAGAGATACAGGTGGGTTACCGAGCTCACGCAATGTTGAGGCATTCTTTGGCCCATTTTGATCAAATTTGTATCGTTTTAGGGTGATTCTGGTTAACCTCGAATGAAGGTGATTTTTGAAAAACAAAATTCTTCATTTTCAAATATGAAATCATATTTGGATACCCATTTGAGAGTTATACACGTGGTCCTAATTGCGAGCGAATACTTGTAGTTCTTGGGCCCCTTTTGCTCAACTTCGGTTCATTCTAGGCCCAAGTTTGACCAGCCCCGAATGAAGGCTATTTATAAAAAGTGAAATTATAGGTTTAAAAATATAAAATAATTTTTTGATACCCATTTGAGAGATGCAAGTGGGTTCCCGAGCGCTCGTAATGTTGAGGCATTCTTTGGCCCATTTCAATCAAATCCGTATCCTTTAAGGGTTGATTATTGTTAACCCCGAATGAAGGTGATTTTTGAAACGACAAATTATTCATTTGAAAATATGAAATCATATTTGGATACCCATTTGAGAGTTGTACACGTGGTCCCGATTGTGGGAGAAGACGTGTAGTTCTTGGGCCCCTTTTTCTCAACTTCGGGTCNATTTGAGAGATGCAAGTGGGTTCCCGAGCGCTCGTAATGTTGAGGCATTCTTTGGCCCATTTCAATCAAATCCGTATCCTTTAAGGGTTGATTATTGTTAACCCCAAATGAAGGTGATTTTTGAAACGACAAATTATTCATTTGAAAATATGAAATCATATTTGGATACCCATTTGAGAGTTGTACACGTGGTCCCGATTGTGGGAGAAGACGTGTAGTTCTTGGGCCCCTTTTTCTCAACTTCGGGTCATTTTAGGCCCAAGTTTGACCAACCTTGAACGAAAGCTATTTGGAAGAAGTGTAATCATTGGTTTGAAAACAAAAAACAATTTTTTGATACCCATTTGAGACATATAGGTGGGTTCCCGAGATGAAGCAATGTTGAGGTATTCTTTGGCCCATTTCGATCAAATTTGTATCATTTTAGGGTTGATTCTGGGTAACCCCGAATGAAGGTGATTTTTGAAAAGAAAATTTCATCATTTGAAAATATGAAATCATATTTGGATACCCATTTTGAGAGTTGTACACGTGATCTTGATTGCGAGCGAAGATGTGTAGTTCTTGGGGCCCTTTTTCTCAGATTCAGGTCATTCTAGGCCCAAGTTTGACTAGCCTGGAATGAAGGGTATTTGGAAGAAGTTGAATTATGGGTTTAAAAATACAAAATAATTTTTTGATACACATTTGAGAGATGCAAGTGAGTTACTGAGCGCTCGTAACGTTGAGGCATTCTTTGGCCCATTTAGATCAAATTCGTATCGTTTTAAGCTTGATTCTGGTTAATCCCGAATGAAGGTGATTTTTGA
This sequence comes from Picea sitchensis, assembly GCA_010110895.2. NCBI lineage: Eukaryota > Viridiplantae > Streptophyta > Pinopsida > Pinales > Pinaceae > Picea > Picea sitchensis. The sequence goes on along the minus strand of SNQJ01S0002020.1, from coordinate 91,878 downwards.
AAAGAAAAATTCTTCATTTGCAAATATGAAATCATATTTGGATACCCATTTGAGAGTTGTACACGTGTTCTTGATTGCAAGCGAAGACGTGTAGTTCTTGGGCCCATTTTTCTCAACTTCGGTTCATTCTAGGCCCAAGCTTGACCACCTTGGAACGAAGTCTATTTGGAAGAAGTTGAATTATGGGTTTAAAAATATAAATTAATTTTTTGATACCCATTTGAGAGATATAGGTGGGTTACCCGAGCTCTTGGAATGTTGAGAGATTCATTGGCCGATTTCGATCAAATTCGTATCGTTTTAGGGTTGATTTTGGTTAACCCCGAATGAAGGTGATTTTTTAAAATACAATTTCTTCATTTGAAAATATGAAATCACATTTGGATACCCATTTGAGAGGTGTACATGTGGTCCCTATTGCAGGAGAAGACGTGTAGTTCTTGGGCCCCTTTTTCTCAACTTCGATTCATTTTAGGCCCAAGTTTGACCAGCCTCGAACGAATACTATTTGGAAGAAGTGGAATTAGGGGTTTACAAATCTAATATAATATTTTGATACCCATTTGAGATATATAGGTGGGTTCCCAAGCTCACGCAATGTTGATGCATTCTTTGGCCCATTTCGATCAAATTCGTATCATTTTAGGGTTGATTTTGGTTAACCCCAAATGAAAGTGATTTTTGAAAAGCAAAATCCTTCATTTGGAAATATGAAATCATATTTGGATACCCATTTGAGAGTTGTACATGTGGTCTTGATTGCGAGTGAAGACGTGTAGCTCTTGGGCCCTTTTTCTCAACTTCAGGTCATTCTAGGCCCATGTTTTACCAGCTTCGAATGAAGCCTATTTGGAAGAAGTCGAATTAAGTGTTTAAAAATACAAAATAAATTTTTGATACCCATTTGAGAGATGCAAGTGGCTTTCCGAGCACTCGTAACGTTGAGGCATTATTTTTCCCATTTTGATCAAATTCATAGCGTTTTAGGGTCGATTCTGGTTAACCCCGAATGAAGGTGATTTTTGAAAACCAAAATTCTTCATTTGCAAATATTAAATAATATTTGGATACATATTTGAGAGTTGTACACGTGGTCCTAATTGCGATCAAATACGTGTAGTTCTTGGGCCCCTTTTTCTCAACTTCGGGTCGTTCTAGGCCCAAGTTTGACTAGCCCCGAATGAAGGCTATTTAGAAGAAGTGGAATTATTGGTTTAAAAATATAAAATAATTTTTTGATACCCATTTGAGAGATGCAAGTGGGTTCCCAAACGCTCATAACGTTGAGGCATTATTTGGCCCATTTCGATAAAATTCGTATCGTTTTAGGGTTGATTATGGTTAACCCCGAACGAAGGTGATTTTTGAAAAGGCAAATTCTTCATTTGCAAATATTATATCGTATTTGGATACCAAATTGAGAGTTGTACACGTGTAGTTCTTGGGCCCCTTTTTCTCAACTTTGGGTCATTCTAGGCCCAAGTTTGACCAACCCCAAATGAAGGCTATTTATAAAAAGTGGAATTATGGGTTTAAAAATATAAAATAATTTTTTGATACCCATTTGAGAGATGCAAGTTGGTTCGCGAGCGCTCATAACATTGAGGCATTCTTTGGCCCTTTTCGATAAAATTCGTATCGTTTTAGGGTTGATTATGGTTAACCCCGAATGAAGGTAATTTTTGAAAAGACAAATTCTTCATTTCCAAAGATGAAATCATATTTGGATACCAATTTGAGAGTTGTACAGATGGTCCCGATTGCATGAGAAGACGTATATTTCTTGGGCCCCTTTTTCTCAACTTTGGGTCATTCTAGGCCCAAGTTTGACTAGCCTCGAACGAACGCTATTTGGAAGAAGTGGAATTATGGGTTTAAAAATATAAAATCAGTTTTTGATACCCATTTGAAAGATATAGGTGGGTTCCCGAGCTCACGCAATATTGAGGCATTCTTTGGCACATTTCAATCAAATTCGTATCCTTTTAAGGTTGATTCTGGTTAATTCTGAATGAAGGTGATTTTTGAAAAGAAAAATTCTTCATTTGAAAATATGAAATCATATTTGGATACCCATTTAAAAGTTGTACACGTGGTATTGATTGTGAGTGAAGACGTGTAGTTCTTGGGCCCTTTTCTCAACTTCGGGTCATTCTAGTCCCAAGTTTTACCAGCTCAACTCTTAAATGGGTATTCAAATATGATTTCATATTTGCAAATGAATAATTTTTCTTTTCAAAAATTACCTTCATTCGTGGTTAACCATAATCAACCCTAAAACGATATGAATTTGATCAAAATGGGCCAAAGAATGCCTCAATGTTAGTAGTGCTCGAAAACCCACTCGCATCTCTCAAATGGGTATCAAAAAATTATTTTATATTTTTAAACCCATAATTCCACTTCTTCTAAATAGCCTTCATTCGGGGCTAGTCAAACTTGGGCCTAGAACGACCCGAAGTTGAGAAAAGGGGACCCAAGAACTACACGTCTTCACTTGCAATTGGGATTACGTGTACAACTCTCAAATGTGTATCCAAATATGATTTAATATTTGCAAATGAAGAATTTTGCAAATTACCTTCATTCGGGGTCAACCATAATCAACCCTAAAACGATACGAATTTGATCGAAATGGGCCAAAGAATGCATCAACATTACGAGCGCTCGGGAACCCACTTGCATCTCTCAAATGGGTATCAAAAAAATATTTTCTATATTTAAACCCATAATTCCACTTCTTCTAAATAGCCTTCATTTGGGGCTAGTCAAACTTGGGCCTAGAACGACCTGAAGTTGAGAAAAAGGGACCCAAGAACTACACATCTTCGCTCGCAATCGGGACTACGTGTACAACTCTCAAATGTGTATCCAAATATGATTTAATATTTGCAAATGAAGAATTTTTCTTTTCAAAAATCACCTTCATTCGGGGTTAACCAGAATCAACCCTAAAACGATACGAATTTGATCAAAATGGGCCAAAGAATGCGTCAACGTTGCGTGATCTTAGTAACCCACCTATATCTCTCAAATGGGTATTAGAAAATTATTTTGTATTTTTAAACCCATAATTCAACTTCTTCAAAATACACTTTCTTCCAGGCTGGTCAAACTTGGGCCTAGAATGACTCGAATATGAGAAAAAGGGGCCCAAGAACTACACGTCTTCGCTCGCAATCAAGACCACGTGTACAACTCTCAAATTGGGTATCCAAATATGATTTCATATTTGCAAATGAATAATTTTTCTTTTCAAAAATCACCTTCATTCGGGGTTAACCATAATCAACCCTAAAGTGATACGAATTTGATCGAAATGGGTCAAAGAATGCCTCAATGTTGTCAGATCTCGGGAACACACCTATATCTCTCAAATGGGTATCAAAAAAGTATTTTATATTTTTAAACCCATAATTTCACTTCTTCCAAATACCCTTCGTTCGAGGCTGGTCACACTTGGGCCTAGAATGACCCAAAGTTGAGAAAAAGGGGCCCAAGAACTACACGTCTTCGAACGCAATCAAGACCACGTGTACAACTCTCAAAATGGGTATCCAAATATGATTTCATATTTGCAAATGAAGAATGTTTCTTTTCAAAAATCACCTTCATTCGAGGTTAACCATAATCAACCCTAAAGCGATACGAATTTGATCGAAATGGGCCAAAGAATATCACACCGTTGCGAGAGCTCATGAACACATCTATATCTTTCAAATGGGTATTAAAAAATTATTTTATGTTTTTAAACCCATAATTCCACTTCTTCTAAATAGCCTTCATTCAGGGCTCATCAAACTTGGGCCTAGAATGACCCGAAGTTGAGAAAAAGGGGCTCAAGAACTACACATCTTCGCTCGCGATCAATACCAAGTGTACAAATCTCAAATGGGCATCCAAATATGATTTCATATTTGCAAATGAAGAATTTTGCTTTTCAAAAATCACCTTCATTCGGGGATAGCCAAAATCTACCCTAAAACGATACAAATTTGATCCAAATGGGCCAAAGAATGCCTCAACATTGTGTGAGCTCGAGAACCCACCTATATCTCTCAAATGGGTATCAAAAAATTATTTTGTATTTTTAAACCCATCATTCCACTTCTTCCAAATAGCCTTCGTTCGAGGTTGGTCAAACTTGGGCCTAAAATGACCTGAAGTTCAAAAAAAGAGGCCCAAGAACTACACGTCTTCTCCTGCAATCCTAAAATGACCCGAAGTTGAGAAAAAGTGTACAACTCTCAAATGGGTATCCAAATATGATTTCATATTTTCAAATGAATAATTTGTCGTTTTAAAAATCACCTTCATTCGGGGTTAACCAGAATCAATCACCTTCATTCGGGGTTAACCAGAATCAATCCTAAAACGATACAAATTTGATCGAAATGGCCCAAATAATGCCTCAACGTTACGACCGCTCGGGAACCCACTTGTATGTCACAAATGGGTATCAAAAAATTATTTTGTATTTTTAAACCCATAATTCCACTTCTTCCAAATTGCCTTCATTCGGGGTTGGTCAAACTTGCACCTAGAATGACTCGAAGTTGAGAAAAAGGGGCGCAAGAACTATACGGCTTCGCTCGCAATCAAGACCACGTGTACAACTCTCAAATGGGTATCCAAATATGATTTAAATTGCAAATAAAGAATTTTGCTATTCAAAAATGACCTTTATTCAGCGCTAAGCAGAATCGACCCTAAAATGATATGAATTTGATCGAAATGATAAAAGAATGCCTCAATGTTACAAGCGCTCGGGAACCCATTTGCATCTCTCAAATGGAAATCAAAGAATTGTTTTATATTTTTAAACCCATAATTCCACTTCTTCCAAATAGGCTTCATTCGGAGCTGGTAAAACTTGGGCCTAGAATGGCCCGAAGTTGAGAAAAGGGCCCAAGAACTACACATCTTCACTCACAATCAAGACCACGTGTACAACTCACAAATGGGTATCCAAATATGATTTCATATTTGCAAATGAAGAATTTGTCTTTTCAAAAATCACCTTCATTCGGGGTTAACCAAAATCAACCCTAAAACGATACGAATTTGATCGAAATGGGCCAAAGAATGCCTCAATGTTACGAGCGCTCGGTAACCCACTTGTATGTCTCAAATGGGTATCAAAAAATTATTTTGTATTTTTAAACCCATAATTCCACTTCTTCCAAATATCCTTCATTCGGGGCTGGTCAAACTTGGGCCTAGAATGACCCAAAGTTGAGAAAAAGGGGCTCAAGATCTACACGTCTTCGCTCGCAATCAAGACCACGTGTACAACTCTCAAATGGGTATCTAAATATGACTTAATATTTGCAAATGAAGAATTTTGCTTTTCAAAAATCACCTTTAATCGGGGTTAACTAGAATCAACCTTAAAACGATACAAATTTGATCAAAATGGGCCAAAGAATAACTCAAAGTTGCGTGAGCTCGGGAACCCACCTATGTCTCTCATATGGGTATCAAAAAATTATTTTTTATTTTTAAAGCCATAATTCCACTTCTTCCAAATAGGCGTCATTCGGAGCTGGTAAAACTTGGGCCTAGAATGACCCGAAGTTGAGAAAAAGGGCCCAAGAACTATACGTTTTCACTCGCAATCAAGACCACGTGTACAACTCTCAAATGGGTATCCAAAAATGATTTCATATTTTCAAATGAAGAATTTCTCTTTTCAAAAATCACCTTCATTCGGGGTTAACCAGAATCAACCCCAAATCACAAGAATCACAAGAACTACACGTCTTTGCTCGCAATTAGGACCACGTGTACAACTCTCAAATGGCTATCTACATATGATTTCATATTTGCAAATGAAGAATTTTTGTTTTCAAAAGTCACCTTCATTCGGGGTTAACCAGAATCAACCCTTGGGAACCCACTTGCATCTCTCAAATGGGTATCAAAAAATTATTTTATATTTTTAAACCCATAATTCCACTTCTTTCAAATAGCCTTCATTTGACGCTGGTCAAACTTGGGCCTAGAATGACTCGAACATGAGAAAAAGTGGCCCAAGAACTACATGTCTTCTCCTGCAATCGGGACCACGTGTACAACTCTCAAATGGGCATCCAAATATGATTTCATCTTTGGAAATGAAGAAATTTGCTTTTGAAAAATCACCTTCATTCGGGGTTAACCAGAATCAACCCTAAAACGATACGAATTTGATCGAAATGGGCCAAAGAATGCCTCAATGTTACGAGCGCTCGAGAACTCAGTTGCATCTATCAAAGGGTATTTAAAAATTATTTTGTATTTTTAATCCCATAATTCCACTTTTTCTTAATAGCCTTCATTCGGGGTTGGTCAAACTTAGGACTAGAAGGACCCAAAATTGAGAAAAAGGGGCCCAAGAACTACACGTCTTCGCTCGCAAATAAGACCACGTGTACAACTCTTAAATGGGTATCCAAATATGATTTCATATTTGCAAATGAAGAATTTTGCTTTTCAAAAATCACCTTCATTCGGGGTTAACCAGAATCAACCCTAAAACGATACGAATTTGATCGAAATGGGCCAAAGAATGTCTCAACATTACGAGCACTCGGGAACCCACTTGCATCTCTCAAATGGGTATCAAAAAATTATTTTATATTTTTAAACCGATAATTCCACTTCTTCTAAATAGCCTTCATTTGGGGTTGGTCAAAATTGTTCCTAGAAAGACCCGAAGTTGAGAAAAAGGGGCCCAAGAACTACACATCTTCTCTCACAATTGGGACCACGTGTACAACTCTCAAATGTGGACTATTTGTATTCTTCTCTGTCTCATAAACCTGACCTAACAGATGGCACTAAAATCGGAGTAATAGAACTCCCGAAAACTGCCTCCAAAGCTCAGCTACTTTGTAGTGCTCAAGGCTACTTGACCTTGGCTTCAAGATTATTTGATTCTTATTTCTTGTTTAAAACATAAAAATGGATTGGTTTATATAGAAATTAGGTAGAGGGATCAAATCCCAACATCCCACTTCTTGTGGCACTCAATTTGGCCCAATATCCACCAAGATATGGCCAAATAACCAAAACTGGTTAATAAAATCAATAAAAAAATCATAAAGATAAGGTCAAAACCCACTTTATGAGAAATAATAGGGATAAGCCCCCCAATATGGGCACGCACCCCTATTTATGGTCATATGGTTGAGCTTCTCAGATTCAAAGTCTAAGTCATAGCCATAACTCCCGTGCATATGGTAAGGGATCCGAACTATAGCCCGTGGCCCCCACGCCCATATACTTAACAACACTTTACATATAACTTTGTGGACTTATTATAACAATTCATATAGTAGTGCAATGGAATACAACTTATTCCCAAGTCGTAGCCTACCATGGAGGTCATCAGTTCAAAACTCGTGGAGACCATAATTTTTATAACATACAACCAAACGAGCCAACCACCTTGTGCCACGTGGCAACGCAAGTCTGGGCCACGTGGCACCTCCTTATTCACTGGAATGATGCCACTTGTCAATAAATGATTCACCCATGTGTCATCATTGTACCTACCTTGTCAAAAATTGGCCACGTAAGCACACCTACCACGTCATCACCGTACTTGCCACGTGTCCAATTTTTATTGGTCCAAATCAGCCCCTAAAAATGCCAAAAATGACTACCACGTGGCATGTCCTGGTGCTGCCACATGTCCTGCTGACATTATGCTGACATCATCTGCCACCTGTCATACTGACGTCAATAGTACGAACTGTTGACTTTGACTTTGACTTTTTGCCAGTTTGACCTGAAATTCAGATCATGATATCAAGAGCATACGATGTCCGTTTGAGCCCATTTAAGTTGTTTTGGGTTTGTATTGACGAGGTCTTCACACACGTCTGTTTTGACATCATTCCGAGAACATTTGTTTTTAGGCTTTTCTGAGCCCTATCAAGCTCCTGGATCCAAATCTGGATCACGCCTTCCCACTAAGGACCTTTTGGACCCCAAAAGGTTTATTACATCAATCAACCATATCCTTGCATCAATTGACTAATGACAAACATCCTAGACTTAACATTAACTAGACTCAATAAGTGATTCCATAAATCAAATCACTTTTATTACATCAATGACAATGACATTGACTCAATTTACATATAGGGCATAAAATCTGTCCAGTTCCAGTCGGATGACCCATCTCTTGCCAACGGAGTTTTGCAATCGTTCATCTGCTTCTTTGCAACATCTACCTGTTGTCCTCTTGTAGCGTCCTTCTGCTCCTCGGCAGTGTCCTTCTGTTCCTTTGCAGCATCTGTCTTTTTCTCGGGCCCTTCAGGATTTGTTGAGCGTCGCAACTCTGGATGTAGCCTCCAACAACTATCTTCACAATGTCCTCTCTTATGACAATGTGAGAAATTGTTTCTTGCTCGAAGAAACTTGATGGAATCCCACCCTGACTGAGTTGAATCCCCCTTGGATTTTTCTGACTCCTACCTTGGTTTCATTGACTTTGCTCACAGATTCTTTTTTACCTGCAATGTCGTGTCATCGCATCTTGGCATACTTCTTGTCGCCATGATCTTTCTTCCATATACTTTCTATTTCCAACATTCTGCAACACAGTGGTTATTGTTGCTGCAAAACGTGCATGGAATTGTTTTCCTGATAAGGTTCATGACTGTAGCATGCTCATCAGTAAAGGTGGGTGAAGGTGATTTATACCTTACAGCCTGTTTACCTTTCATTCGTGACTCACTGTTTGCATCGTTGCTGGCTCAAGCTGCCTGTTTGCGTTGACGAGTCTGAAACCATTCTGGTGTCAATTCTGGATGTCGCTTCCAATAGTGGTCAGCATCGTGTCCAAAATTTTGACAGTGTGTGCAATGAATCACTGGATTCTCATCCTTAGAAGATCCTCCTGCATATCCCAATCCTTCCCAGAGTGGACGCTCATGCACTTCAATCGGCTCGCCTCTACCTTGGCCATATTTTCGAAGGCCTTTCCCCTTCCGGTATCCAAACTTCGATAGCATTCTCATATCGACTCCTTTGGTATGTTTCTTAAATTCTTCTATCTCTGGATGGTTGGAATCCACTTCCTAATCAGCTATAGGTGAGGCTGGAGTGTAATCAGTGCTTTCTACTGGCGAAGAGAATGTGCCAATGGCCTCTCCTATCGACTGCTCCTCAACCGGAGTAGCAGGAGGATATGAATCCTCCTCATCAAATTGCCTCCAAAATGGATGAGTTTCATCATCCCTAACAGGGCTCGGGCTTCTAGCTGAAGGACTTCCTCCAACTTGCCTTGCTTCCATTTCCAACATCAACGTTCGCATTCTTTCCCTGTCTTCCTCGATAATATGCACCAATCTTCGCAATTCAGCATTCTCTTGTTGCATGGCTTGGTTGATCTCCTCGATCTCCTGGAGTATAGCTCTCTTCAAGCTTTTTCCCATATTCACAGTTCCTGCAAATGTCAKCTTGCTCTGATACCACTTGATCCGAAAATCGAAGCTTAGCAATTACACACTATAACCTCAATTTAATCAAGACCTTTTTCTGACGGTGCATGTGAATATGATAACAACAAAGACTTGAATAATTAAGAGCAATAACAGATAACACAAGATTGCAAACCATCAATCAATTGTACACAAGAAGTTGATAACGGAGTTCAGCAATCTCGCCTACGTCTCTGGGCCTTTGTCTTCAGTGAGGGAGGATTTCTCTATTCAATATTCAATGTTTTACAATATGAATTCAAATTACATCATATAGGGCTCTAACTGACTAGCTATATTCTTCTTTGTCTCAGAAACCTAACGCAACAGATGGCATTGAAAATGGAGTAATAGAACTCCCTGAAACTGCCTCCAAAGCTCAGCTACTTTGCACTGCTCAAGACTACTTGACCTTGGCTTCAAGCTTCTTTGCTACTTCTTGCTTGTTTAAAACCTCACAATGGATTGGTTTATATAGACATGAGGTAGAGGGATCAAATCCCAACATCCCACTTCTTGTGGCACTCAATTTGGCCCAATATCCACCAAGATATGGCCAAATAACCAAAACTGGTTAATAAAATCAATTAAAAATCATAATGATAAGGTCAAAACCCACTTTATGCCAAATAATAGGGATAATCTGATACGGAAATATCTCTTAATGACTGTGGATGAGTTTTTAATTGCATCCGTTAATTAACCATTTAAGAAGTTGAATGAAAGAGGATGAATTTAATGAAGGAACATACCAGCCATAAAACAATATACAGATATGAACTGAAGCAATAAGAACAACAAACCATAACAAGAGAAGTGATAACGGAGTTCGGCAAAAAATTGCCTATGTCTATGGGCCTTTGTCTTAGTGGGGGAGGCTTCTTTATTTCTGTTCAAAAGCTCAAAAAGTACATCACAGCAGTGCCATTAGGCTACAAGACTAATCTGGTCATGTTCTTCTAGATCTCTAGAACCCAGCAGAAGAAACGGCACGCAAAACGGATGACCAGAGCTCCCAGAAATGGCCCTCAAGTGTTTGCTCCTCAACAACTTCCTTGCATAAAAATGGCTTTGGCTTGGCTTCCCTTCAGCATAACTCTACTCTGACTCTCCCCATGGCCTCAAACAGGCCTGGTTTATATAGATCTGAAGTTGGTTATCCATCCCCAACTTCCTCCCAAAATATGGGCTCCAAAAATGCCCAATATCTCCCAAAAATGGGCCAAATCCTCCATTAACAAGCTTAAAAATCAATTAAAATCCAAAAACATTATAAAAAACCCACTTCTATTAAAAAAATCACAAAGTATCCCCCTATAGGGCGTGCGCCCCTGATCTCATGGCACCTGCATAGGATCCAAGGCTAAAAAGGGAGGGCGCTTAGCTAGGCTAAGCCCCTTTTGGAGCACACCCCCTGGTCTCATGGGATTCTCCTCAAAACCAGGGTTGAGGCTTATCCATTGGGCGCCCCCCTTGTTACTTTATTACCTTTAATTATATTATTTTGTGCTTAGTGTTACAAGCACCACCAAGGGCACGTTGGCAAGGGACCTTTGTGAAAGGCTTGGGCTGACCCAAGAGGTCATGGGATCAAACCCCATGGACTCCAATAAAACTTTTTCCACCAACCATTAACCAATACTATGGTGCCACGTGGCAACCCATGACTAGGCCACGTGGCACCCAACCATTTTCTAAACAAATGCCACTTGTCGGTTGTTGGTTGGATCCCTATCATTGACCAGTCACCTTCTGCTGGACTGCCACTTGTCGCCACTTGTCTCTGCCATGTCAGCGTTGCTGATGTCATCATTTGACTGGACCTGTTGACTTTTTGCCTATTTGAGAAAATGGTCAGAGTACGATAACTCTCGCATACAATGTTTGTTTGAGAAAGTAAATATATGGCCGGAATCGGGAGAGCGAGACGGACACAATGGTGTTGGTTTCGTCGAATTCTAAGCACTTGCATTTTTTAGCCTTTTTGAGCCCTGTTAGTCTCCTGGATCCGTTTCTGGATCACACCTCCCCACTAAAATACCTTTTGGTCCCCAAAAGGTTACGGACCAGTCAATAATATCAGGATAGGCCACCCGGCTTGTCCTCTATCTCGGAACTCTATCCTGTGCACCTGTCTCATCAAGATCAACTGTAACACAATCATGACAACTGACAATATATTGTTAGCCATTTGAACCCTGTTACATCTT
>SNQJ01S0002020.1:34199-72404 GCA_010110895.2 Picea sitchensis | reverse complement strand
TGCTAGGTGTTAAATCTTGATCATATATTAATGTGGTTAGAACCTTATCCCATGGCCCCCGTGCCCGTGTCTTATCCTGGAAGCTTTCACGCATTTGTGGAGGCATAGACATATGGGTTTGCATAAATCCATGGGTTGGGGCTTAGCCCCAGCCCTTTTCGCCCACATTTAACACGTTAATACACCCTAAATACAATATCGTGAGCTTGTATACAAAAGTCCCATCGGTGGTCCAATAACATTCGGACCTTTCCCAAGGCGTAGGCCCCTTGTTGGAGGTCATGATTTTGAATCCTTCGAACTCCAAACATTTTGGCATATGAAACTTCGACCAACACCTGGGTGCCACATGGCAGCCCAAGTCTGGGCCACGTCGCACCTCCTTATTCTCTAGACTGATGCCACTTGTCAATCAATGATTCACCCATGTGTCATCATCGTACCTTCCCTATCATAAACTGGCAACGTAAGCACACTTTCCATGTCATCACCGTACCTGCCATGTGTCATGTTGTACAGACTACCACATGTCCAAATTTTATTGGTCCAAATCAGCCCCTAAAAAGGCCAAAAATGACTGCCACATGGCACATCCTGGTGCTGCAACATGTCTTGATGACATCATGCTAATGTTATATGCCACCTTTCCTTCTGACATCAACAATATCGATTGTTGACTTTGACTTTGACTTTTTGTCAGTTTGACCTGAACTTCAGATCGCGATATCAGGAGCATACAACATCCGTTTGAGCCCGTTAAAGTTGCGTTGGGTTCGTATTGACGAGGTCTTCGTACACATATGTTTTGAAATCATTCTGAGAACATTGATTTTTAGGCTTTTCTGAGCCCTATCAAGCTCCTGGATCAACACGTCTTTGCTCGCAATCGGGACTACGTGTTCAACTCTCAAATGTGAATAAAAATATGATTTAACATTTTCAAATGAAGAATTTTGCTTTTCAAAAATCACCTTCATTTGAGGTTAACCGAAATCAACCCTAAAACGACACGAATTTGATCAAAATGGGCCAAGGAATGCCTCAACGTTGCGTGAGCTCAGTAACCCACCTATATCTCTCAAATGGGTTTCAAAAAATTATTTTGTATTTTTAAACCCATAATTCCACTTCTTCCAAATACCCTTCATTCGAGGCTGGTCAAACTTGGGCCTAGAATGACCCGAAGTTGAGAAAAAGGGGCCCAAGAACTACACATCTTCTTTCGCAATCAAGACCACATGTACAAATCTCAAAATGGGTATCCAAATATGATTTCACATTTTCAAATGAAGAATTTTTCTATTCAAAAATCACCTTCATTCGGGGTTAACCATAATCAACCCTAAAGTGATACTAATTTGATCGAAATGGGCAAAATAATGCCTCACCGTTGTGAGAGCTCAAGAACCCACCTATATCTGTCAAATGGGTATCAAAAAAATATTTTATGTTTTTAAACCCATAATTCAACTTCTTCTAAATAGCCTTCATTCTGGGCTGGTCAAACTTGGGCCTAGAATGACCCAAAGTTGAGAAAAAGGGGCTCAAGAACTACACATCTTCGCTACCGATCAAGACCAAGTGTACAACTCTCAAATGGTTATCCAAATATGACTTCATATTTGCAAATGAAGAATTTTTCTTTTCAAAAATCACCTTCATTCGGGGTTAACCAAAATCAACCCTAAAACGATATGAATTTGATCCAAATGGGCCAAAGAATGCCTCAACGTTGCATGAGCTCGAGAATTCACCTATATTTCTCAAATGGGTATCAAAAAATTATTTTGTATTTCTAAACCCATAATTCCAACTTCTTCCAAATAGCCTTCGTTCGAGGTTGGTCAAACTTGGGCCTAAAATGACTCGAAGTTGAGAAAAAGAGCCCAACAACTACATGTCTTCTCCCACAATCGGGACCACGTGTACAACTCTCAAATGGGTATCCAAATATGATTTCATATTTGCAAATAAAGAATTTGTCATTTCAAAAATCACCTTCATTCGGGGTTAACCATAATCAATCCTAAAACGATACGAATTTGATCGAAATGGCCCAAAGAATGCCTCAACGTTACGAGTGCTCGGGAACCCATTTGCATCTCTCAAATGGAAATCAAAAAATTATTTTATATTTTTAAACCCATATTTCCACTTCTTCCAAATAGGCTTCATTCAGAGCTGGTAAAACTTGGGTCTAGAATGACCCAAAGTTGAGAAAAGGGCCCAAGAACTACACATTTTCACTCGCAATGAAGACCACGTGTACAACACTCAAATGGGTATCCAAATATGATTTCATATTTGCAAATGAAGAATTTATCTTTTCAAAAATCACCTTCATTCGGGGTTAACCAGAATCATCCCTAAAATGATACGAATTTGATCGAAATGGGCCAAAGAATGCCTCAACGTTACAAGCGCTCAGGAACCCACTTGTATGTCTCAAATGGGTATCAAAAAATTGTTTTGTATTTTTAAACCCATAATTCCACTTCTTCCAAATAGCCTTCGTTCGGGGCTGGTCAAAAACTTGGGCCTAAAATGACTCGAAGTTGAGAAAAAGGGGCCAAGAACTACACGTCTTCGCTCGCAATCAAAACCACGTGTACAACTCTCAAATGGGTATCCAAATATGATTTCATATTTTCAAATGAAGAAATTTGCTTTTCAAAAATCACCTTCATTTAGGATTAACCAGAATCAATGCTAAAACGATATGAATTTGATAGAAATAGGCCAAAGAATGCCTAAACGTTACGAGCGCATGGGAACCCACTTGCATCTCTCAAATGGGTATCAAAAAATTATTTTATATTTTTAAACCCATAATTGCACTTTTTCGAAATAGCCTTCATTCAGGGCTGGTCAAACCTGGGCCTATAATGACCAGAATCTAAGAAAAAGGGGCCCAAGAACAACACGTCTTCACTCGCAATCAAGACCACGTGAAAAACACTCAAAATGGGTATCCAAATATGATTTCATATTTGCAAATGATGAATTTTGCTTTTCAAAATCACCTTCATTCATGGTTAACTAGAATCAACCTTAAAACGATACAAATTTGATCGAAATGGGACAAAGAATACCTCAACATTGCGTGAGCTCAGGAACCCACCTATATCTCTCAAATGGGTATCAAAAAATTATTTTTTATTTTTAAAGCCATATTTCCACTTCTTCCAAATAGCCTTCATTCGAGGCTAGTCAAACTTGGGCCTAGAATGACACGAAGTTGAGAAAAAGGGGCCCAAGAACTATACGTATTCTCCCGCAATCGGGACCATGTGAACAACTCTCAAATTGGTATACAAATACAATTTCATCTTTGGAAATGAATAATTTGTCTTTTCAAAAATTACCTTCATTCGGGGTTAACAATAATCAACCCTAAAATGATACGGATTTGATCGAACTGGACCAAAGAATGCCTCAACGTTACGAGCGCTCGGGAACCCACTTGCATCTCTCAAATGGGTATCAAAAAAAAAATTATATTTTTAAACCCATAATTCCACTTTTTATAAATAGCCTTCATTCGGGGCTGGTCAAACTTGGGCCTAGAATGAACCAAAGTTGAGAAAAAGGGGCCCAAGAACTACACGTCTTCACTCGCTATTAGGACCACGTGTACAACTCTCAAATGGGTATCCAAATATGATTTCATATTTGCAAATGAAGAATTTGTTTTTCCAAAAATCACCTTCATTCGAGGTTAACCAGAATCAACCTTAAAACAATACGAATTTGATCCAAATGGGCCAAAGAATGCCTCAACATTGCGTGAGCTCAGTAACCCACCTATATCTCTCAAATATGTATCATAAAATTATTTTGTATTTTTAAACCCATAATTCAACTTCTTCCAAATACCCTTCATTCCAAGCTGGTCAAACTTGGGCCTAGAAAGACTCAAATCTGAGAAAAAGGGGCCCAAGAACTACATGTCTTCACTCACAATCAAGACCATGTGTGCAACTCTCAAAATAGGTATCCAAATATGATTTCATATTTGCAAATGAAGAATTTTTCTTTTCAAAAATCACCTTCATTCGAGGTTAACCATAATCAACCCTAAAACGATACAAATTTGATCGAAATGGGACAAAGAATGCCTCAACGTTGCGATAGCTCGGGAACACACGTATATCTCTCAAATGGATATCAAAAAATTATTTTATATTTTTAAACCCGTAATTCCACTTCTTCCAAATACCCTTCATTTGAGGCTGGTCAAACTTGGGCCTAGAATGACCCGAAGTTGAAAAAAAGGGGGCCAAGAACTACATGTATTCGCTCGCAATCAAGACCACGTGTACAACTCTCAAAATGGGTATCCAAATATGATTTCATATTTTCAAATGAAGAATTTTTCTTTTCAAAAATCACCTTCATTCGGGGTTAACCACAATCAACCCTAAAGCTATACGAATTTGATCGAAATGGGCCAAAGAATGCCTCACCGTTGTGAGAGCTCGGGAACCCACCTACATCTGTCAAATGGGTATCAAAAAATTACTTTATGTTTTTAAACCCATAATTCCACTTCTTCTAAATAGCCTTCATTAAGGGTTGGTCAAACTTGGGACAAGAATGACCCGAAGTTGAGAAAAAGGGGCCCAAGAACTACACGTCTTCACTCGCAATCAAGACCACGTGTACAACTCTCAAATGGGTATCCAAATATAATTTAATATTTGCAAATGAAGAATTTTGCTTTTCAAAAATCACCTTTATTCAGGGTTAACCAGAATCAACCCTAAAACTATACGAATTTGAACAAAATGGGCCAAAAATGCCTCAATGTTACGAGTGCTCAGGAACCCACTTGTATGTCTCAAATGGGTATCCAAAAATTATTTGTATTTTTAAATCCATAATTCCACTTCTTCCAAATAGCCTTCATTCGGTGCTCGTAAAAAACTTGGGCCTAAAATGACCCAAAGTTGAGAAAAAGGGGCCCAAGAACTACACGTCTTCGCTCACAATCAAGACCACGTGTACAAATCTCAAATGGGTATCCAAATATGATTTCATATTTGAAAATGAAGAAATTTGCTTTTCAAAAATCACCTTCATTCGGGGTTAACCAGAATTAACCCTAAAACAATACGAATTTGATCGAAATGGGCCAAACAATGCCTAAACGTTACGAGCGCACGAGAACCCACTTGCATCTCTCAAATGGGTATCAAAAAATTACTTTTTATTTTTAAACCCATAATTCCAATTTTTCTAAATAGCCTTCATTCAGGGCTAGTCAAACCTGGGCCTAGAATGACCCGAATCTGAGAAAAAGGATCCCAAGAACTACAGGTCTTCGTTTGCAATCAATACCACGTGTACAACTCTCAAAATGGGTATCCAAATATGATTTCATATTTTCAAATGATCAATTTTGCTTTTCAAAATCACCTTCATTCGGGGTTAACCAGAATCAACCCTAAAACGATAGAAATTTGATCGACATGGGCCAAAGAATACCTCAACGTTGCGTGAGCTCGGGAACCCACCTAGATCTCTCAAATCGGTATCAAAAACTTATTTTTTTATTTTTAAACCAATAATTCTAGTTCTTCCAAATAGCCTTCGTTCGAGGCTGGTCAAACTTGGGCCTAGAATGACCCGAAGTTGAGAAAAAGAGGCCCAAGAACTATACGTCTTCTCCCGCAATCGGGACCACGTGAACAACTCTCAATTTGGTATCCAAATATGATTCCATCTTTGGAAATGAAGAATTTGTCTTTTCAAAAATTACCTTCATTCGGGGTTAACCATAATCAACCCTAAAACAATACGGATTTGATCGAAATGGGCCAAAGAATGCCTCAACGTTATGAGCGCTCAGAAACCCACTTGCATCTCTCAAATGGGTATCAAAATATTATTTTATATTTTTCAACCCATAATTCCACTCTTTATAAATAGCCTTCATTCGGGGTTGGTCAACCTTGGGCCTACAATGAATCGAAGTTGAGAAAAAGGGGCCCAAGAACTACACGTCTTCGCTCGAAATTAGGACCACATGTACAACTCTCAAATGGGTATCCAAATATGATTTCATATTTCCAAATGAAGAATTTTGTTTTTCAAAAATCACCTTCATTCGAGGTTAACCAGAATCAACCCTAAAACGAAACAAATTTGATCGAAATGGGCCAAAGAATGCCTCAATGTTGTGTGAGCTCGGGAACCCACCTATATCTCTCATATGGGTATCAAAAAATTATTTTGTATTTTTAAACCCATAATTCAACTTCTTCCAAATACCCTTCATTCCAAGTTAGTCAAACTTAGGCCTAGAATGACTCGAATCTGAGAAAAAGGGGCCCAAGAACTACACGTCTTCTCTCACAATCAAGACCATGTGTACAACTCTCAAAATGGGTATCCAAATATGATTTCATATTTGCAAATGAAGAATTTTTCTATTAAAAAATCACCTTCATTCAAGGTTAACCAGAACCAATCCTAAAACGATACGAATTTGATCGAAATGGCCCAAAGAATGCCTCAACGTTACGAGCACTCGGGAACCCACTTGTATGTCTCAAATGGGTATAAAAAAATTATTTTGTATTTTTAAACCCATAATTCCACTTCTTCCAAATAGCCTTCATTCGGGGCTGGTTAAACTTGGGCCTAGAATGACCTGAAGTTGAGAAAAACGGGGCCAAGAACTACAAGTCTTCATTCACAATCAAGACCACATGTACAACTCTCAAATGGGTATCCAAATTTGATTTAATATTTGCAAATGAAGAATTTTTCTTTTCAAAAATCACCTTTATTCGGGACTAACCAAAATCGACCNAGAATTTTTCTATTAAAAAATCACCTTCATTCAAGGTTAACCAGAACCAATCCTAAAACGATACGAATTTGATCGAAATGGCCCAAAGAATGCCTCAACGTTACGAGCACTCGGGAACCCACTTGTATGTCTCAAATGGGTATCAAAAAATTATTTTGTATTTTTAAACCCATAATTCCACTTCTTCCAAATAGCCTTCATTCGGGGCTGGTTAAACTTGGGCCTAGAATGACCTGAAGTTGAGAAAAACAGGGCCAAGAACTACAAGTCTTCATTCACAATCAAGACCACATGTACAACTCTCAAATGGGTATCCAAATTTGATTTAATATTTGCAAATGAAGAATTTTTCTTTTCAAAAATCACCTTTATTCGGGACTAACCAAAATCGACCCTAAAACGATATGAATTTGATCGAAATGGGAAAAAGAATGTCTCAACGTTACGAGTGCTCAGGAACCCATTTGCATCTCTCAAATGGAAATCAAAAAATTATTTTATATTTTTAAACCCATAATTCCACTTCTTCCAAATAGGCTTCATTCAGAGCTGGTAAAACTTGGGCCTAGAATGACCCGAAGTTGAGAAAAAGGGCCCAAGAACTACACGTCTTCACTCGCAATCAAGACCATGTGTACAACTCTCAAATGGGTGTCCAAATATGATTTCATATTTGCAAATGAAGAATTTGTCTTTTCAAAAATCACCTTCATTCGGGGTTAACCAGAATCAACCCTAAAATGATATGAATTTGATATAAATGGGCCAAAGAATGCCTCATCGTTACGAGCACTCGAGAAACCACTTGTATGTCTCAAATGGGTATCCAAAATTTTTTTTTTTTTTTTAAACCCATAATTCCACTTCTTCCAATTAGCCTTCATTCGAGGCTGGTCAAAAAACTTGGGCCTAGAATGACCCGAAGTTGAGAAAACAAGGCCTAAGAACTACACGTCTTCGCTCGCAATCAAGACCACGTCTACAACTCTCAAATGGGTATCCAAATATGATTTCATATGTGCAAATGAAGAAATTTGTTTTTCAAAAATCACCTTCATTGGGGGTTAACCAAAATCAACCCTAAAATGATACGAATATGATCGAAATGGGCCAAAGAATACCTAAATGTTACGAGCGCACGGGAACCCACTTTCATCTCACAAATGGGTATCAAAAAATTATTTTATATTTTTAAACCCATAATTGCACTTTTTCTAAATAGCCTTCATTCAGGGCTGGTCAAACCTAGGCCTAGAATGACCTGAATCTGAGAAAAATGGGCCCAAGAACTACACGTCTTCGCTCGCAATCAAGACCACATGTACAACTCTCAAAATGGGTATCCAAATATAATTTCATATTTGCAAATAAAGAATTTTTATTTTCAAAAATCACTTTCATTCGGGATTAACCATAATCAACCCTAAAGCGATACGAATTAGATCGAAATGGGCCAAAGAATGCCTCACCGATGAGAGAGCTTGGCAACCCACCTATATCTCTTAAATGGGTATCAAAAAATTGTTTTATGTTTTTAAACCCATAATTCCACTTCTTCTAAATAGCCTTCATTCGAGGTTGGTCAAACTTGGGCCTAGAATGACTTGAAGTTGAGAAAAAGGGGCTCAAGAACTACACATCTTCGCTCGCGATCAAGACCAAGTGTACAACTCTCAAATGGGTATCCAAATACGATTTCATATTTGCAAATGAAGAATTTTGTTTTCAAAAATTACCTTCATTCGGGGTTAACCAAAATCAACCCTAAAATGATACGAATTTGATCGAAATGGTCCAAAGAATGACTGAACGTTGTGTGAGCTCGAGAACCCACGTATATCTCTCAAATGGGTATCAAAAAATTATTTTGTATTTTTAAATCCATCATTCCACTTCTTCCAAATAGCCTTCGTTCGAGGTTGGTCAAACTTGTGCCTAAAATGACCTGAAGTTGAGAGAAAGGGGCCAAAGAACTACAAGTCTTTTCCCGCAATCGGGACCACGTGTACAACTCTTAAATGTGTATCCAAATATGATTTCATATTTGCAAATGAATAATTTGTCGTTTCAAAAATCACTTTCATTCGGGGTTAACCAGAATCAATCCTAAAACAATACGAATTTGATCGAAATGGCCCAAAGAATGCCTCAACGTTACAAGTGCTCGAGAACCCACTTGTATGTTTCAAATGGGTATCAAAAATTTATTTTGTATTTTTAAACCCATAATTCCACTTCTACCAAATAGCCTTCAAACTTGGTAGAATGACCCAAGGTTGAGAAAAAGGGGCCCAAGAACTACAAGTCTTCACTCACAATCAAGACCACCTCCACAACTCTCAAAATGGGTATCTGAATATGATTTCATATTTGCAAATGAAGAATTTGTCTTTTCAAAAGTCACCTTCATTCGGGGTTAACCATAATCAACCCTAAAGCGATACGAATTTAATCGAAATGGGCCAAAAAATGCCTCACCGTTGCAAGAGACCAGGAACCCACCTATATCTCTCAAATGGGTATCAAAATATTATTTTATGTTTTTAAACCCATGATTCCACTTCTTCTAAATAGCCTTCATTCGGGGCTCGTCAAACTTGGGCCTAGAATGACCCGAAGTTGAGAAAAAGGGGCTCAAGAACTACACATCTTCGCTCACGATCAAGACCAAGTGTACAACTCTCAAACGGGTATCCAAATATGATTTTATATTTGCAAATGAAGAATTTTTCTTTTCAAAAATCACCTTCATTCGGAGTTAACCAAAATCATCCCTAAAACGATACAAATTTGATTGAAATGGGCCAAAGAATGACTCAACGTTGCGTGAGCTTGAGAACCCACCTATATCTCTCAAATGGGTATCAAACAATTATTTTGTATTTTTAAACCCATCATTCCACTTCTTTCAAATAGCCTTCGTTCAAGGTTGGTCAAACTTGGGCCTACCTAAAATGACCCGAAGTTGAGAAAAAGGGGCCCAAGAACTACACATCTTCTCCCGCAATCAAGACCACGTGTACAACTCTCAAATGGGTATCCAAATATGATTTCATATTTGCAAATGACGAATTTGTCGTTTCAAAAATCACCTTCATTTAGGGTTAATCAGAATCAATCCTAAAACGATACGAATTTGATCGAAATGGCCGAAAGAATGCCTCAACCTTACAAGCACATGAGAACCCACTTGTATGTCTCAAATGGGTATCAAAAAATTATTTTGTATTTTTAAACCCATAATTCCACTTCTTCCAAATAGCCTTCATCCGAGGCTGGTCAAACTTGGGCCTAGAATGACCCAAGGTTGAGAAAAAGGGGCCCAAAAACTACAAGTCTTCGCTCACAATCAAGACCACGTGTACAACTCTCAAATGGGTATCCAAATATGATTTAATATTTGCAAATAAAGAATTTTTCTTTTCAAAAATCACCTTTAATCGGGACTAAACAAAATCGACCCTAAAACAATATGAATTTGATCGAAATGGGAAAAAGAATGCCTCAACATTACAAGCGCTCGGAAACCCATTCACATCTCTCAAATGGAAATCAAAAAATTATTTTATATTTTTAAACCTATAATTCCACTTCCAAATAGCCTTCATTCGGAGTTGGTAAAACTTGAGCCTAGAATGACCCTAAGTTGAGAAAAAGGGACCAAGAACTACATGTCTTCACTCGCAATCAAGATCACGTGTACAACTCTCAAATGGGTATCCAAATATGATTTCATATTTGCAAATGAAGAATTTGTCTTTTCAAAAATAACCTTCATTCGGGGTTAACCGAAATCAACACTAAAACGATATGAATTTGATCTAAATGGGCCAAAGAATGCTTGAGCGTTACGAGCGCTCAGGAACCCACTTGTATGTGTCAAATGGGTATCCAAAAATTACTTTTTATTTTTAAACCCATAATTCCACTTCTTCCAAATAGCCTTCATTCGGGGTTGGCCAAAAACTTGGGCCTAGAATGACCCGAAGTTGAGAAAACAAGGCCCAAGAACTACACATCTTCGCTCGCAATAAAGACCACGTGAACAACTCTCAAATGGGTATCCAAATATGATTTCATAT
Organism: Picea sitchensis; assembly: GCA_010110895.2. Taxonomy (NCBI): domain Eukaryota; kingdom Viridiplantae; phylum Streptophyta; class Pinopsida; order Pinales; family Pinaceae; genus Picea; species Picea sitchensis. The sequence goes on along the minus strand of SNQJ01S0002020.1, from coordinate 61,505 downwards.
TTGCAAATGAAGAAATTTTCTTTTCAAAAATCACCTTCATTCGGGGTTAACCAGAATCAACCCTAAAACGAAACGAATTTGATCGAAATGGGCCAAAGAATGCCTAAACGTTACGAGCACACGGAAACCCACTTGCATCTCTCAAATGGGTATCAAAAAATTATTTTATATTTTTAAACCCATAATTGCACTTTTTCTAAATAGTCTTCATTCAGGGTTGGTCAAACCTGGGCCTAGAATGACTTGAATCTGAGAAAAAGGGGCCCAAGAACTACACGTCTTTGCTCTCAATCAATACCACGTGTACAACTTTCAAAATGGGTATCCAAATATAATTTCATATTTGCAAATGAAGAATTTTTCTTTTCAAAAATCACCTTCATTTGGGGTTAACCATAATCAACCCTAAAGCGATACGAATTAAATTGAAATGGGCCAAAGAATGCCTCACCATTGCGAGAGCTCAGGAACCCACCTATATCTTTCAAATGGGTATCAAAAAATTATTTTATGTTTTTAAACCCATAATTCCACTTCTTCTAAATAGCCTTCATTTGGGGGTGGTCAAACTTGGGCCTAGAATGACCTGAAGTTGAGAAAAAGGGGCTCAAGAACTACACATCTTCACTCGCGATCAAGACCAAGTGTAAAACTCTCAAATGTGTATCCAAATATGATTTCATATTTGCAAATGAACAATTTTTCTTTTCAAAAATCACCTTCATTCGGGGTTAACCAAAATCAACCCTAAAACGATATGAAGTTGATCGAAATGGGCCAAAGAATACCTCAACGTTGCGTGACCTCGGGAACCCACCTATATCTCTCAAATGGGTATCAAAAAATTATTTTTTTATTTTTAACCCCATCATTCCAACTCTTCCATATAGCCTTCGTTCGAGGTTGGTCAAACTTGGGCCTAAATTGACCCGAAGTTGAGAACAATCGGCCCAAGAACTACACGTATTCTCCCGCAATCGGGACCATGTGTACAACTCTTAAATGGGTATCCAAATATGATTTCATATTTGCAAATGAATAATTTTTCGTTTTAAAAATCACCTTCATTCAAGGTTAACCAGAATCAATCCTAAAACGATACAAATTTGATCGGAATGGCCCAAAGAATGCCTCAACGTTACGAGCGCTCGGGAACCCACTTGTATGTTTCAAATGGGTATCAAAAAATTATTTTGTATTTCTAAACCCATAATTCCACTTCTTCCAAATAGATTTCATTCGGGGCTGGTCAAACTTGGGCCTAGAATGACCCGAAGTTGAGAAAAAGGGGCCCAAGAACTACACGTCTTCGCTCGCAATCAAGACCATGTGTACAACTCTCAAATGGGTATACAAATATGATTTCATATTTTCAAATGAAGAAATTTGCTTTTTAAAAATCACCTTCATTCGGGGTTAACCCAAATCAACGCTAAAACGATACGAATTTGATCGAAATGGGCCAACGAATGCCTAAACGTTACGAGCGCACAGGTACCCACTTGCATCTCTCAAATGGGTATCAAAAAATTATTTTATATTTTTACACGCATAATTGCACTTTTTATAAATAGCCTTCATTCAGGGCTGGTCAAATCTGGGCCTAGAATTACCCGAAGTTGAGAAAAAGGGGCCCAAGAACTACATGTCTTCGCTCGCAATTAGGACCACGCGTACAACTCTCAAATGGGTATGTAAATATGCTTTCATATTTGCAAATGAAGAATTTTGCTTTTGAAAAATCACCTTCATTGAGGGTTATCCAGAATCGACCCTCGGGAACCCACTTGCATCTCTCAAATGGATATCAAAAAATTATTTTGTATTTTTAAACCCATAATTCCACTCCTTCCAAATAGCCTTCATTCGGCGTTGGTCAAAATTGGGCCTAGAATGACCCGAACTTGAGAAAAAGGGGCCCAAGAACTACACGTCTTCGCCCGCAATCGGGACCATGTGTACAACTCTCAAATGGGTATCCAAATATGATTTCATCTTTGGAAATGAAAAAAAAATCTTTTTAAAAATCACCTTCATTCGGGGTTAACCAGAATCAACCCTAAAACGATACGAATTTGATCGAAATGGGCCAAAGAATGCCTCAACGTTACGAGCGCTCAGGAACCCACTTGCATATCTCAAATGGGTATCAAAAAATTGTTTATATTTTTAAACCCAATATTCCACTTCTTCTAAATAGCCTTCATTCGGGGCTGGTCAAACTTGGTCCTATAACGATCCGAAGTTGAGAAAAAAGGGCCCAAGAACTACATGCCTTCGCTCACAATTGGGAACACATGTACAACTCTCAAATGTGTATCCAAATATGATTTAATATTTGCAAATGAAGAATTTTTCTTTTCGAAAATCACCTTTATTCGGGGCTAACCAGAATCGACCCTAAAACAATATGTATTTTATTGAAATGGGAAAAAGAATGCCTCAACGTTATGAGCGCTAGAGAACCCACTTGCATCTCTCAAATGGAAACCAAAAAATTATTTTGTATTTTTAAACCCATAATTCCACTTCTTCCAAATAGGTTTCATTCGGAGCTGGTAAAACTTAGGCCTAGAATGACTCGAAGTTGAGAAAAAGGGCTCAAGAACTACACGTCTTCACTCGCAATCAAGACCACGTGTGCAAATCTTAAGTGGGTATCCAAATATGATTTCATATTTGCAAATGAAGATTTTTTCTTTACAAAAATCACCTTCATTCGGGGTTAAGCAGAATCAACCCTAAAAGGATACGAATTTGATCGAAATGGGCCAAAGAATGCCTCAACATTGCGAGATCTCGGGAACGCACCTATATCTCTCAAATGGGTATCAAAAACTTATTTTATATTTTTAAACCCATAATTCCAGTTCTTCCAAATAGCCTTTGTTCGAGGCTGGTCAAACTTGGGTCTAGAATGACCTAAAGTTGAGAAAAAGGGGCCCAAGAACTATACGTCTTCTCTCGCAATTGGGAACACGTGAACAACTCTCAAATTGGTATCCAAATAAAATTTCATCTTTGGAAATGAAGAATTTGTCTTTTCAAAAATTACCTTCATTCGGGGTTAACCATAATCAACCCTAAAATGATACGGATTTGATCGAAATGGGCCAAAGAATGCCTCAACGTTACGAGCGTTCAGGAATCCACTTGCATCTCTCAAATGGGTATCAAAAAATTATTTTATATTTTTAAACCCATAATTCCACTTTTTATAAATAGCCTTGGGCCTAGAATGAACCGAAGTTGAGAAAAAGGGGCCCAAGAACTACACGTCTTTGCTCGCAATTAGGACCACGTGTACAACTCTCAAATGGGTATCCAAATATGATTTCATATTTGCAAATGAAGAATTTTTCTTTTCAAAAATCACCTTCATTCTAGGTTCACCAGAATCATCCCTAAAACGATACGAATTTGATCGAAATGGGCCAAAGAATGCCTCAACGTTCTGTGATATCGGGAATCCACCTATATCTCTCAAATGGGTATCAGAAAATTATTTTGTATTATTAAACCCAAAATTCCAATTCTTCCAAATAGCCTTCGTTCGAGGCTGGTCAAACTTGGGCCTAAAATGACCCTTAGTTGAGAAAAAGGGGCCTAAGAACTACATGTCTTATCCCACAATCGGAACCATGTGTACAACTCTCAAATGGATATCCAAATATGATTTCATATTTGGAAATGAAGAATTTGTCTTTTCAAAAATCACCTTCATTCGGGGTTAACCCGAATCAACCCTAAAATGATATGAATTTGATTGAAATGGGCCAACGAATGCCTAAACCTTACGAGCGCACGAGAACCCACTTGCATCTCTCAAATGGGTATCAAAAAATTATTTTATATTTTTAAACCCATAATTGCACTTTTTTGAAATAGCCTTCATTCAGGGCTGGTCAAACCTGGGCCTAGAATGACCCGAAGTTGAGAAAAAGGGGCCCAAGAACTACATGTCTTCGCTCGCAATTAGGACCACGTGTACAACTCTCAAATGGGTATGTAAATATGATTTCATATTTGCAAATGAAAAATTTTGCTTTTCAAAAATCACCTTCATTGAGGGTTATCCAGAATCGACCCTTGGGACCCCACTTGCATCTCTCAAATGGATATCAAAAAATTATTTTGTATTTTTAAACCCATAATTCCACTCCTTCCAAATAGCCTTCATTCGGCACTGGTCAAAATTGGGCCTAGAATGACCCAAACTTGAGAAAAAGGGGCCCAAGAACTACAGGTCTTCTCCCGCAATCGGGACCATGTGTACAACTCTCAAATGGGTATCCAAATATGATTTCATCTTTGGAAATGAAAAAAAAAAATCTTTTTAAAAATCACCTTCATTCGGGGTTAACCAGAATCAACCCTAAAACTATACGAATTTGTCGAAATGTGCCAAAGAATGCCTCAACGTTACGAGCGCTCAGGAACCCACTTGCATATCTCAAATGGGTATCAAAAAATTGTTTATATTTTTAAACCCAATATTCCACTTCTTCTAAATATCCTTCATTCGGCGTTGGTCAAACTTGGTCCTAGAACGATCTGAAGTTGAGAAAAAGGGCCCAAGAACTAAATGTCTTCGCTCGCAATCGTTAACACATGTACAACTTTCAAATGTGTATCCAAATATGATTTAATATTTGCGAATGAAGAATTTTGCTTTTCAAAAATCACCTTTATTCGGAGCTAACCAGAATCGACCCTAAAACAATATGTATTTGATCGAAATGGGAAAAAGAATGCCTCAACATTACGACCGCTCGAGAACCCACTTGAATCTCTCAAATAGAAATCAAAAAATTATTTTGTATTTCTAAACCAATAATTCCACTTCTTCCAAATAGGTTTCATTCGGAGCCGGTAAAACTTGGGGATAGAATGACCCGAAGTTGAGAAAAAGGGCCCAAGAACTACACGTCTTCACTCGCAATCAAGACCACATGTACAACTCTTAAATGGGTATCCAAATATGATTTCATATTCGCAAATGAAGAATTTTTTTTTTCAAAAATCACTTTCATTCAGGGTTAAGTAGATTCAACCCTAAAAGGATACGAATTTGATCGAAATGGGCCAAAGAATGCCTCAACATCGCGAGATCTCGGGAAACCACCTATATCTCTCAAATCGGTATCAAAAAAATATTTTATATTTTTAAACCCATAATTTCAGTTCTTCCAAATAGCCTTTGTTCGAGGCTGGTCAAACTTGGGCCTAGAATGACACGAAGTTGAGAAAAAGGGGCCCAAGAACTATACGTCTTCTCCCGCAATCGGGACCACGTGAACAACTCTCAAATTGGTATCCAAATATTATTTCATCTTTGGAAATGAAGAATTTGTATTTTCAAAAATTACCTTCATTCGGGGTTAACCATAATCAACTCTAAAACGATATGGATTTGATCGAAATGGGCCAAAGAATGCCTCAACGTAACGAGCGCTCGGGAACCCACTTGCATCTCTCAAATGGGTATCAAAAAATTATTTTATATTTTTAAACCCATAATTCCACTTTTTATAAATAGCCTTCATTCGGGGCTGGTCAAACTTGGGCCTAGAATGAACCGAAGTTGAGAAAAAGGGGCTCAAGAACTACACGTTTTCGCTCGCAATTAGGACCGCGTGTACAACTCTCAAATGGGTATCCAAATATGATTTCATATTTGCAAATGAATAATTTTTGTTTTCAAAAATCACCTTCATTCGAGGTTAACTAGAATCATCCCTAAAACGATACGAATTTGATCGAAATGGGCCAAAGAATGCCTCAACGTTGCGTGATCTCGGGAACCCACCTATATCTCTCAAATGGGTATCAGAAAATTATTTGTATTTTTAAACCCAAAATTCCACTTCTTCTAAATAGCCTTCGTTCGAGGCTTGTCAAACTTGGGCCTAAAATGACCCAAAGTTGAGAAAAAGGGGCCTAAGAACTACATGTCTTCTCCCACAATCGGGACCATGTGTACAACTCTCAAATGGGTATCCAAATATGATTTCATATTTGGAAATGAAGGATTTGTCTTTTCAAAAATCACCTTCATTCGGGGTTAACCAGAATCAACCCTAAAATAAAACGAATTTGATCGAAATGGGCCAAAGAATTCCTCAACATTACGAGCGCTCGGGAACCCACTTTTATCTCTCAAATGGGTATCAAAAAATTATTTTGTAATTTTAAACCCATAATTCCACTTCTTCCAAATAGCCTTCATTCGGGGCTGGTCAAACTTGGGCCTAGAATGACCCGAAGTTGAGAAAAAGGGGCCCAAGAACTACACATCTTTGCTCGCAATCCTGACCACGTTTACAACTCTCAAAATGGGTATCCAAATAAGATTTTATATTTGCAAATGAAGAATTTTTCTTTTCAAAAATCAGCTTCTTTCGGGGTTAACCATAATGAACCCTAAAGCAATGCGAATTTGATCGAAATGGACCAAAGAATGCCTAAACGTTGCAAGAGCTTTGGAACACACCTATATCTCTCAAATGGGTATCAAAAAATTATTTTATTTTTTTAAACCCATAATTCCACTTCTTCCAAATACCCTTCATTCGAGGCTGGACAAACTTGGGCCTAGAATGAACCAAGTTGAGAAAAAGGGGTACAAGAACTACACGTCTTCGCTCGCAATCAAGACCAGGTGTACAAATTTCAAAATGGGTATCCAAATATGATTTCATATTTGCAAATGAAGAATTTTTCTTTTCAAAAATCACCTTCATTTGAGGTTAACCATAATCAACCCTAAAGAAATACGAATTTGATCGAAATGGGCCAAAGAATGCCTCACCGTTGCGAGATCTCGGGAACCCATCTATATCTCTCAAATGGGTATCAAAAAAATATTTTATTTTTTTAAACCCTTAATTCCACTTCTTTTAAATAGCCTTCATTCGGGGTTGGTCAAACTTGGGCCTAGAATGACCCGAAGTTGAGAAAAAGGGGCTCAAGAACTACACATCTTGGCTCACAATCAAGACCAAGTGTACAAATCTCAAATGGGTATCCAAATATGATTTCATATTTTCAAATGAAGAATTTTGCTTTTCAAAAATCACCTTCATTTGGGGTTAACCAAAATCATCCCTAAAATGATACGAATTTAATCGAAATGGGCCAAAGAATGCCTCAACTTTGAGTGAGCTCGGGAACCCACCTATATCTCTCAAATGGGTATCAAAAAAATATTTTGTATTTTAAACCCATCATTCCACTTCTTCCAAATAGCCTTTGTTCGAGGTTGGTCAAACTTGGGCCTAAAATGACCCGAAGTTGAGAAAAAGGGGCCCAAGAACTACAGGTCTTCTCCCGCAATCGGGACCACGTGTACAACTGTCTAATGGGTATCCAAATATGATTTCAACTTTGGAAATGAAGATTTTTTCTTTTCAAAAATCACGTTCATTCGCGATTAACCAGAATCAACCCTAAAATGATACGAATTAGATTGAAATGGGCCAAAGAATGCCTCAACGTTACGAGCGCTCTGAAACCCACTTGCATCTCTCAAATGGGTATCAAAAAATTATTTTATATTTTTAAACCCATAATTCCACTTTTTCTAAATAGCCTTCATTCAGGGTTGGTCAAACTTGGGCCGAGAATGACGCGAAGTTGAGAAAAGGGGGCCCAAGAACTACACGTCTTCGCTCGCAATTAGGACCATGTGTACAACTCTCAAATGGGTATCCAAATATGATTTCATATTTTCAAATGAAGAATTTTTCTTTTCAAAAATCACCTTCATTTGGGGTTAACCAAAATCATCCCTAAAACGATATGAATTTAATCAAAATGGGCCAAAGAATGCCTCAACGTTGAGTGAGCTCGGGAACCCACCTATATCTCTCAAATGGGTATCAAAAAAATATTTTGTATTTTTAAACCCATCATTCCACTTCTTCCAAATAGCCTTTGTTCGAGGTTGGTCAAACTTGGGCCTAAAATGACCCGAAGTTGAGAAAAAGGGGCCCAAGAACTACATGTATTCTCCCGCAATCGGGACCACGTGTACAACTGTCTAATGGGTATCCAAATATGATGTCAACTTTGGAAATGAAGATTTTTTCTTTTCAAAAATCACGTTCATTCGCGATTAACCAGAATCAACCCTAAAACGATACGAATTAGATCGAAATGGGCCAAAGAATGCCTCAACATTACGAGCGTTCGGGAACCCACTTGCATCTCTCAAATGGGTATCAAAAAATTATTTTATATTTTTAAACCCATAATTCCACTTCTTCTAAATAGCCTTCATTCGGTGCTGGTCAAACTTGGTCCTAGAACAACCTGAAGTTGAGAAAAAAGGGCCCAATAACTACATGTCTTCGCTCACAATCTAGACCACGTGTACAAATCTCAAATGTGTATCCAAATATGATTTAATATTTGCAAATAAAGAATTTTACTTTTCAAAAATCACCTTTATTCGCAGCTAACTAGAATCGACCCTAAAACGATATGAAATTGATCAAAATGGGAAAAATAATGCCTCGACGTTACAAGTGCTCGAGAACCCACTTCCATCTCTCAGATGGAAATAAAAAAAAATCTGTATTTTTAAACCCATAATTCCACTTCTTCCAAATAGCCTTCATTTGGAGCTGGTAAAACTTGGGCCTAGAATCACCCGAAGTTGAAAAAAAGGGCCCAAGAACTACATGTATTCAATCGCAATCAAGACCATGTGTACAACTCTCAAATGGGTATCCAAATATGATTTCATATTTCCAAATGAAGAATTTTTCTTTTCAAAAGTCACCTTCATTCAGGGTTAACCAGAATCAACCCTAAAAGGGTACGAATTTGATTGAAATGGGCCAAAGAATGCCTCAACATTGCGAGATCTCGGTAACCCACCTATATCTCTCAAATGGGTATCAAAAACTTAGTTTATATTTTTAAGCCCATAACTCCAGTTCTTCCAAATAGCCTTCGTTCGAGGCTGGTCAAACTTGGGCCTAGAATGACCCGAAGGTGAGAAAAAGGGGCCTAAGAACTATACGTCTTCTCCTGCAATCGGGACCATGTGAACAACTCTCAAATTGGTATCCAAATATGATTTCATCTTTGGAAATAAATAATTTGTCTTTTCAAAAATTACCTTCATTCGGGGTTAACCATAATAAACCCTAAAACGATACGGATTTGATCGAAATGGGCCAAAGAATGCCTCAACGTTACGAGCGCTTGGGAACCCACTTGCATCTCTCAAATTGGTATCAAAAAATTATTTTGTATTTTTAACCCCATAATTCCACTTTTTATAAATAGCCTTCATTCGGGGATGCTCAAACTTGGGCCTAGAATGAACCAAAGTTGAGAAAAAATGGCCTAAGAACTACACGTCTTCGCTCACAATTAGGACCACGTGTAAAACTCTCAAATGGGTATCCAAATATGATTTCATATTTTCAAATGAAGAATTTTTCTTTTCAAAAATCACCTTCATTTGATGTTAACCAGAATCAACCCTAATATGATACGAATTTGATCGAAATGGACCAAAGAATGCCTCAGCATTGCGCGAGCTCTGGAACCCACCTATATATCTCAAATGGGTATTTGAAAATTATTTTGTATTTTTAAACCCATAATTCCACTTCTGCTAAATAGCCTTCGTTCGAGGTTGGTCAAACTTGGGTCTAAATGACCTGAAGTTGAGAAAGAAGGGCCCAAGAACTACACGTCTTCTCCCACAATTGGGACCACGTGTACAACTCTCAAATGGGTATCCAAATATGATTTCATATTTGCAAATGAAGAATTTGTCGTTTCAAAAATCACCTTCATTCGGGGTTAACCATAATCAACCCTAAAACGATACGAATTTGATGGAAATGGGCCAAAGAATGCCTCAATGTTACGAGCGCTCAGGAACCCACTTGTATCTCTCAAATGGGTATCAAAAAATTATTTTTTATTTCGAAACTCATAATTCCACTTCTTCCAAATAGCCTTCATTCGGGGCTGGTCAAACTTGGGCCTAGAATGACCCAAAGTTGAGAAAAATTGGCCCAATAACTACACGTCTTCGCTTGCAATCAAGACCACATGTACAACTCTCAAATGGGTATCCAAATATGATTAGTATTTTCAAATGAAGAATTTTTCTTTTCAAAAATCACCTTTATTTGGGGCTAACCAGAATCGACCCTAAGACGATATGAATTTGATCGAAATGGGAAAAAGAATGCCTCAACGTTACGAGTGCTTGGGAGCCCACTTGCATCTCTCAAATGGAAATCAAAAAATTATTTTGTATTTTTAAACCCATAATTCCACTTCTTCCAATTAGGCTTCATTCAGAGTTGGTAAATCTTGGGCCTAGAATGACCCGAAGTTGATAAAAAGGGGCACAAGAACTACATGTCTTCTCCCGCAATCAGGACCATGTGTACAACTCTCAAATGGGTATACAAATATGATTTCATATTTGGAAATGAAGAATTTTTGTTTTTGAAAATCACTTTCATTCGGGATTAACCAGAATCAACCCTAAAACGATACGAATTAGATCAAAATGGCCCAAAGAATGCCTCAACGTTACGAGCGCTCGAGAACCCACTTGCATCTCTCAAATGAGTATCAAAAAATTATTTTATATTTTTAAACCCATAATTCCACTTTTCCTAAATAGCCCTCATTCGGGGCTGGTCAAACTTGGGCCTAGAATGATCCAAAGTTAAGAAAAGGGGGCCCAAGAAATACACATCTTCGCTCCCAATTAGGACCACATGTACAACTCTCAAATGGGTATCCAAATATGATTTAATATTTACACATGAAGATTTTTTCATTTCAAAAATCACCTTCATTCGGGGTTAACCAGAATCGACTCTAAAACGATACGAATATGATTGAAATGGGCAAAAGAATGCCTCAACGTTACGAGCGCTCTGGAACGCACTTGCATCTCTCAAATGGGTATCAAAAAATTATTTTATGTTTTTAAACCCATAATTCCACTTCTTCTAAATAGCCTTCGTTCGGGGCTGGTCAAACCTGGGCCTAGAATGACCTGAAGTTGAGAAAAAGGGGCTCAAGAACTACACATCTTTGCTCGCGATCAAGACCTAGTGTACAATTCTCAAATGGGTATCCAAATATGGTTTCACATTTACAAATGAAGAATTTTTCTTTTCAAAAATCACCTTCATTCGGGATTAACCATAATCAACCCTAAAATGATATGAATTTGATCGAAATGGGCCAAAGAATGCCTCAACGTTCCGTGAGCCCGGGAACCCACCTATATCTCTCAAATGGGTATCAAAAACTTATTTTGTATTTTTAAACCCATCATTCCACTTCCTCCAAATAGCCTTCGTTCGAGGTTGGTCAAACTTGGGCCTAAAATGACCTGAAGTTGATAAAAAGGGGCCCAATAACTACACGTCTTCTCCCGCAATCAGGACCACGTGTACAACTCTCAAATGGGTATCCAAATATGATTTGATATTTTCAAATGAAGAATTTGTCTTTTCAAAAATCACCTTCATTCAGGGTTAACCATAATCAACCCTAAAACAATACGAATTTGATCGAAATGGGCCAAAGAATGTCTGAACGTTAAGAGCGCTTGGGAACCCACTTGTATGTCTCAAATGTGTATCCAAAAATTGTTTTGTATTTTTAAACCCATAATTCCACTTCTTCCAAATATCCTTCATTCGGGGTTGGTCAAAAACTTGGGCTTAGAATGACCCAAAGTTGATTGCGAGCCAAGACCTACACATCTTCGCTCACAATCAAGACCATGTGTACAACTCTCAAATGGGTATCCAAATATGATATCATATTTGCAAATGAAGAAATTTGCTTTTCAAAAATCACCTTCATTCAGGGTTAACCAGAATCAACCCTAAAATGATACGAATTTGATGGAAATGGGCCAAATAATTCCTCAACGTTATGAGCACACCGGAACCCACTTGCATCTCTCAAACGGGTATCAAAAAATTATTTTTTATTTTTAAACCCATAATTGCACTTTTTCTAAATCACCTTCATTCGGGGTGAACCATAATCAACCCTAAAGCGATACAAATTTGATCGAAATGGGCCAACCCTAAAGCGATACAAATTTGATCGAAATGGGCCAAAGAATGCTCCAACGTTGCAGAGCTTGGGAACACACCTATATCTCTAAAATGGGTATCAAAAATTCTATTTTATATTTTAAACCCATAATTCCACTTTTTCTAAATAGACTTCATTCGGGGTTGGTCAACTTGGGCCTAGAATGACCAAGTTTGAGAAAAGGGGCCTAAGAACTACACGCCTTCACTGCTAATCGACCATGTACAACTCTCAAATGGGTATCTAAATATGATTTCATATTTGCAAATGAAGAATTTTGCTTTTTCTCACCACCTCATTCGGGTTAACTAAAATCAACGCTTAAAATGATAATGACCGATCGAAATGGGAAAAATAAAGTATCAACATTACGAGCTCGAACCCACTTGCATCTTTCAAATGGATATCAAAAAATATTTTGTATTTTTAAAACCATATAATCTCCACTTCTTCCAAATAGCCTTCATTCTCATTGCTATCAAACTTGGGCCTAGAATGACCCGAACTTGAGAAAAAGGCGCCCAAGAAATACACGTCTTCTCCTGCAATCACCGGTCCACGTGGTATAACTCTCAAATGGGTATCCAACATGATTTCATATTTGAAATGAAGCACTTTTCTTTTGCAAAATCACCTTCATTCAAGTTAACCGTAATCAACCCAAAACAATAATTTAATTTGATCAAAATGGGCCAAAGAATGCCTCAAGGTTACGAGCACTCAGGAAATCACTTGCATCTCTTGAAGGGTATCAAAAAAATTTTATTTTATTTTTAAACCCATAATTCCACTTTTCTAAATAGCCTTCATTCAATGGCCAAACTTAGTCTAGAATGACCAAAAGTTGAGAAAAGGGGACCAAGAACTACAGTAAATTCTCGCCTCAATGAGGAGCTGTACAACTCTCTCTCAAATGGGTATCCAACATGATTTCATATTTGCAAATGAAGAATTTTTCTTTCAAAATCATCTTCATTCGGGTTAACCAAAATACATCCCTAAAACGACATAATGACTTGATCGGAATGGGCAATAGAATGCCTCAAGGTTACGAGGGCTCTGGAAACCACTTGCATCTCTGAATTGGAACATTTTTTTGTATTTTAAACCCATAATTCCGCTTCTTCCAAATAGCCTTCATTCAACACTGGTCAAACTTAAATTTTGTGAATGACCCCAAAGTTGAGAAAAGGGGCCCAAGAACTACACACACATCTTTCTCCCTCAATCTACTCACATGTACAACTCTCAAAATGGGTATCGTAGATACGATTTCATCTTTTGAAATGAAGAATTTGCCTTTTAAAATCATATCTATCTGAGGTCAACTGAAATAACTCCTAAAAATGATAATGACGATCGAAATGGGCCAAATATGCCTCAACGCTATGAGAGCTCGAACCCACCTATATCTCTCAATGTGGGTGTCAAAATATTATTTTTATATTTGTAAACCCATAATTCCACTTCTTCCAAATAACAGCCTTCATTCGAGGTTGGTCAAATTTGGGCCCAGAATGACCCGAAGATGAGAAAAAGGTTGAAGAACTACACGCCTTTCTCCCGTGAATCGACCACGGTTCAACTCGCTCGGGTATCCAACGTGATTTACTCCAAATGAAGAATCGCCTTCAAAAATCGCCTTCATTCTGGGTTAACTGGGTTCACAAACTAACGTCTTCTCTTGTAATCAAGACCACGTGTACAGCTCTCAAACGTGTATCCAAACATGATCTAATATTTGCAAATGAAGAGTTTTGCTTTCAAAAATCACCTCCATTCATGGCTAACTTAATCAGCCCTAAAACAATATGAATTTGATCAAAATGGAAAAAAAATGCCTCAACGCTACGAAAGGCACCTCGTGAACCCACTTGTGATCTCTCAAATGGGTATCAAAAACATTTGTATTTTTAAACCCATAATTCCACTTCTTCCAAATAGGCTTCATTCGAGTCGGTAAAACTTTGGGCCTAGAATGACCCAAAGTTGAGAAAAGCCCAAGAACTAATGCAAGGAGCATATTGAATGGAAGGAATGGCGCGTAAGAGAGTCTTTTCACTGGTCAGATACCGCGGAAAACTTTGTATGCGTGAGTGTGATATTACGCAAGGATTGCGCTGTGAGGGAAACCTCTGTTTCGAAGTCAAATCTCAAGAGGTTGAGTGCGAGTGTGCCGAGGGCACCATAAAATACTTTGGCGATCGAAAGGTTCTAGTCTCTTAGAGATTGAGTAAGTTGAAACCTCATGGAGAACCAGTGCAAGTTTGTATGCAGTTTAAGTGTGTGTCAGGGTCGAGGTTCAATTTCATTTTCCAACTTGCAGAGATAGCGTTCTCAGAAACCCGGACGAGGCCCAAAGTCAATGGACTCATTTAAGAAGCAAAGGTCTAAGCCTTTGAAACGCTCTCAAATATTCCAAGTCAAGGAAGAAAGCACAAGCTCAAAAGGGTTGACGCCAAATTATTTTGTAAGGAGTCATTGAGAGCCCTCGATGGATAGACAAAAAAATTCGAGGGAGAAGTGTCTATTTATCATGAGTCGTCAGATCAAACAGAGTTGCGAGGAGGATAAGGCCGAGAGTCATTCAACACTTGAAATCTCGGAGATAGTGAGTCATTGATCTAAGGGAAGAGCGAACTGTTGGTTCCTTTCATGGGAAGGAGATTTTGAGAAATCGACAATCGCGAGATCGAGCACGAGGAAGCCGTTTCCAAAATCACAAACACGAAGTCTGACTACGAGGATCGTGACTGCCGATCATGGGGAGTCTCGCATCAAAGGATTTGAGGTGATTGAAGTCAAGAGTTCAAACTTTGGGATAAGGGAGGAGAGCTACTTCGTGAGTTCCTGAAGTACGAAGTCCCGTAGCGCTTAGAAGTTGGACCCTAGAGTATATTTGGAGGTCACATTGGTGGAAAGTAGGGGAAGGAGACAGCGCTCACTAGATCCCTAATGTGGAGTTCGTAAGTTCGGAACTCGGGAGTTTGGAAGTTGGAAGTAGAGAGAGTCAGGTGACTCACAACAGGATACCCGAGGTCGTGAGTTGTGAAGCACCTTTTAGTTAGGTGGGTGATCATAGCCAGTGGTCAAGGAGGAGGCTTCAAACTAGTGCTTGTTCGCTGGTACTGGGCTAATAATAGACCCATGGATTCCGTTATGAAGATTCCAAAGAGGAATCGGCATTAATCCAGCTTGGGACTTGAAGATCCAATGATCGAGGTCAAGATACCCCGCCGAGAAGCACTCCATCGCGATATTCAGCTGATTTTTGCTTGTAGATAGTAGACAAGAGAGGAAAGGAGACAAGGAGATATTCAATACTCATCATGGTATCAGAGCTGAAATATTTCTTTACGTGCAACAAAGT
Organism: Picea sitchensis; assembly: GCA_010110895.2. NCBI lineage: Eukaryota > Viridiplantae > Streptophyta > Pinopsida > Pinales > Pinaceae > Picea > Picea sitchensis. The sequence continues at coordinate 46,030 of SNQJ01S0002020.1, read as the reverse complement.
AAAGGAAGGAGACAAAAGAACTCGGTTGTAATTGTGTGTGAGAGACACCAACACAATGCCACCCCAGGAGATGAGAGCCACCTTTATCCAATCGTGTTGTATAAAGGGAGATGCAATAACTTTGTGCAAGATTAGAGGCGACGGAGGAAATAGTGCAAGAGGAGGGAACTCGATGCTAGAGATATCGCTGATGCAGAGCCAAGAAGTTGCAGAAAAAATGTTGGGTCGGGCTAACGCTTCTGATGAGAGCAAATTTTGTCGTAATGGGAGTTAGAGCCAAGATAGAGGTCCCAATGTATGAAGGTAATTTGAGGTTGAAGAGTTGTTGGATTGGATAACATCCATGGACAAATATTTCGACCATGAAGAGGCTGGCGAGGAGAAAAAGGGTGAGACATGCTGTCACCGGGCTTAAGGGACATGAAGCACTATGGTGGGATGAACTACAGTCAGAGGAGAAGCAAAGGAAAATGTAAGACAAAGAATTGGGAAAGAATGGTAGCCAAGATGAAATCAAAATTCATGCCCAAAGATTATCAAATCAATCTATTCAAGAAACTGAAAAACCTGATACATAAGGGTATGACAGTTAAAGAGTAATAATGTGAGGAGTTCTACAACCTGAATATCAGGACTGGAAAAGAGAGAAAGATGAAGAAAAGTTGCTGGGTATTAAAATGGCCTAAGATATGAAATCCAGGATGAGATCAAAATGATGTCAATAAGGACTGTGGAGGATACATCGGGCCTTTGGTAATCAAGGTGGAAGAGAAGTTGGCCAAAAACAAAACTAATGAGGTAGAGGTAGAATCCCTACCCCTGCATTAAAGGCAAGGGATCTCAACATGATAAGGCACATAAATCCAAAGAAGAGACTGAGAAACCAAGCATAGTCACTCGAAAAGAGGAGGAAGTTCCCCGGGAAGACACAAGGTGGTGGGAAGAAGTTCTTCTAGAGGAAGAGGAAGAAGCAGATGAGGAGAAGTAAGATGTTGTGCCCGTGGAAAACACAGTACATGTATTGGGAATGTCCTGAGAGTGAAGCAAGAAGAAGAAGGAGGTGAAGATCAAGATTTTAGAAGCTAATGTAGAAGAGATGTTGAAGCCTAAGGAGCAGAGGATGGAGCATCCCCGATGTTGAGAAAAGTTCTCTTAAAACCAAAAGCATAAATTGAGAAGACAGTGCAGAGAAACAACCTATTAAGGACAACCAACAAGACTAAAGATAGAGTATGCAAGGTGATAATTGATAGTGGAGCACTAATAACCTAGTATCCACATAGATGGTGGTGAAATTGGAGCCGAGATGACTACACATCTAAAGCTATAAAAGTCTCATGGTTGCAGAAAGGACACTGTAATGGTTACCAAACAATGCTTGGTTGAATTTATGATAGGAGGATATAAAGATGAAATTTTATGCAATGTCATTCCATGGATGTATGTCATATTTTGTTAGAGACTACGGCGCTTTGACAAGAATGTCATTCACGATGGGAGGATGAATACACACACCTTTGGAGAAGAATGGTAGGACACACATGTTTCTTCCAATAGAGGAGAAGAAAGTGAGAGAGGAAGCCAACACAAGCATACTTCTCATGAGGAGGAAGGAACTTTCTAAACAAGCCAAGAAAGAACAAGAGATGTAGTTTGCTATGTGAGGAAACCTAGAGTTGTTCTTACAAATACTACAATGGATGATTTTCTCCTGAAGAAGTTCAAGAAGAATTGTTGGATACAATTTTGTTGACGAGGGTGGGATGAGCTGCCTAACTCCATTTACTCCATCAAAGTATCATCCATCATATTGATCCGACACTAGGAGAAAGTCCGCCAAACAGCAAAGATATAGATTGACACACATCGAGAGAATGAGGAGGTAAAAGAACCAAGTCTGTGGAATTGTTAGACAAGGTTTTAGTCAAAGAGAGCTTAAGTCCATACAAAGGCCAACTGTGTTGAATCCAAAGAAGGATGGAGGATGGAGAATGTGCATATTCCTAAGAGCCATTAACAAGATCACCATCATGTATATAGATTCTCTTTGCCAAGAATGGATGATTTAATGGATTGTTTAAGTGGAGAAAATTTATTTTCTAAGATAGATTTAAAAAGCGGATATCACCAGATAAGAATGAGAGAAGGTGATGAGTGGAAGACAACCTTTAAGACAAATGAAGGTTTGCATGAATGGCTTGTTATGCCATTTGGCTTAACAAATGCCCCGAAAGACGCTTATGAGATTGATGAATGAAATACTAAAAGATTTTCAGCATTGGCAATTTTGTATTGTATATTTGATGATATATTGATCTTTAGAAAGACTAAAGAGGAGCATTTGAGACTTGACACTCAGCGATGAGGAGACTACAATAGAGAAGTTGTTGATAAACTGCTAGTCCTCTTTATGAAGACATAGCTCTTTTACTTGGGTTTTTTGTGGATCTCTTCAAATGAATTAAAGATGGATCCATAAAAGGTGAAATCAATCAAAGAATGGCCATAACCAAGAAGCATATGTTTGATGTAAGAAGCCCATGGATCAGCAAGTTTCTATAGGAAGTTCATCGAGATTTCAATGGGAATTTGTGCACCGGCTGATGGACACAAAGGGAAGAAGAAGCACAAGTTTTTTAAATGGACAAAGGAGGTCGAAAAGAGATTCAACATATTAAAGGAGAAAATACCGTAATCCACTCACCTCGGCCCTACCAAATTTTGTTATTACTCTCGTGGGATGTGATGCAAGTGGAGTTGGAATCGGAGCAGTTATGAGCCAAGATAACATACCTATTGCCTATTTCATGAGAGAAGTTGAATGAGACCAAGATAAAATACCTTACATATGATAAGGAGTTTTATGCCATAATTCAAGCTTTGAAGAAATGGAGACATTACCTTGTCCCATAGGAATTTGTCTATATTAAAGACAACCAAGCCTACAATTCATAACCAAAGGTGAAAAATTGAATCGCAGGCATGCAAAGTGGATTGAGTTTATGCAGAATCTTACTTTTGTCATAAAACATATTGCTAGGAATGCTAACAAAGTTTTTGATGCATTGAGCGGGAAATGTTTTATTTTGCAGGTGATTTTCAAGTGGAGACCTCAGGGTTTGAACACCTTAAGGATGTATTGTGATGACACTTCGATTTCAAGGAAGCATATGAAGCATGCAATCTATGTGCCGGTGACAAGATCCAAAGTGGGAAGAGTACATGATTCAAGAGGGGCATAGATTACTTGAATGGCTTCATTGCAAGCATGCTTTTACCTGATCTAAAGGAAACACTTAGTTAGAATTAGGGCAGGCAATAAGATCTCTTCTTGAGAATTTGTTTTCACAGTTTGCATAGTGTAATCAGGTTTACAGCAAGAAGTTTGAGCCAGCATTTGCTAGAGTTTTATAAGTTGCAGAAGTTTGAAGCCATAGTTGAAATGGTATTGACTGATTTCATAACCCAATAGACTAGGCAGAGCATAAATGCAGATGTCTGCAGAGCGAAAGATTTACATGTTACACTGCATGGATGCACAGAGGAAAAGGCACAATGGTTTGTTTGTTCTTGATGCCTCACATGGAGAGCATCATCCTCCAGAAGGAGGCAATGTTAGTATCCAAATACTAATTTTTCAATGTTCTCTTTGTTGTGGGAATGGGGTTATTCCCGTAGCACCAAGAGGTGTTGTTCCTGAGCACCAATATCATATATGGCAGAAGTAGTACTAAGCTCTTAACTCGCCTCATATAGGAAGGGTTGATTTTATTATAAATTCCACCAAAAAATTTGGTTGTGACATAAAGAAAATCTCCAGTCCTTGAGGCCACGCACCTGCAGTCATACAAAACAAGGGTTAGCTATAAAGTTAAGATCTTCGTGTGTTGAATTTGTATTTGTGAATGTTGGGCAACATTGTTTGAATATGAAGATAGTGTCGAATCATGGTATTCAAACGACTTGCAGTTCTTGGAAAGTGTTCAAAATACTTTCTCATCCTCCAACCGCCATGTATCCCAAATCTATGGCAGTAAATTATCACTTACAAATTGCTTATATCGATAGGGCATCTCAGATAGCATATGAAAGAGTAGAGTTTTCTTGTGTATCCACCATCAGGCATTGAGATCAAAGTCCAGAGTCAAGCGTACCTGCATACAAACACAAGTCAAAGTTGAGACTAAGAGCCAAGTGCCAACTAAGCCACATGGAGGAGGAGTGCTCAAAATGAATGTCTAGGGTGAACGCCAAGTGGTTTTAAACAACAGCAGCCAATTAAAATAAAGGGCCCTTGGCAGTTATTTAAGCCATGCATCAAAGAGTTTTGTCCTTCTATCTTTTGAGTCTCCTTTTTGCCATTGTTTTTTGGCAAGAACTTGGAGCATTTTCTAAATCACAACAAACTACTCTGTTTTGACTTACAAACAATTATTGTAAATCTCTTTTATGATGCAATTCTGTTGATGACAGTGATAGAGACAAATGTTTCAGGTGATGGTTTATGTATGAAAGGCACATATGTTTGGTTCATAAATTAATCTTTCTTTTCCCTTAGACCAACTGATTGGTAGCGTGAAAGGAATCATTCCTGGTCTGGCCGCACATAGAGAAAATGGACTACAACTCAGGAATTGCTTCGACATTGTTTGGGCTTCATATCCACTTACGTCTACATGCCTTGCCATATGATTATGAATTGAGAGATACAAGGTTTGTAGCAGAAACTCTTGCAAGAGTTAAGGAAGATGAAACAACATCATAGATAGTAGATGAAGGGACATAGAAAATACATCAAGATAGGGTCTACGAGATGACTGAAATCGAGGATTTACAGGTAACTCGTATTCTTCCCTATGCCCCTCTCTTCATCAAATATCCTTGCCATTGTTTGATTCACAGTAAGCATTCTAATCGCTACCAGGTATGGACGCTCTTCACCAACCAGTTCCTTCTATGGGAAGCCAAACTACAGGAAGATTTCGACAAGAAGCTCGCAAAGAAGCCAATCGGCGAAGGTTTTTCGGTTCTGATGAAGACTTGGCCATTGGATTTTTTCTTGATTTCATTGGCACAAACAATTGACAACAAATAAATATGCTATCATTAGCAATTGTATTCATCTTCTGCTATCGTCGAAGGGAATTTGTCCTAAGTCTAGGCGATTAAGACTCCTTCAGAGAAGAAGGAGCCGCACACAATTGTTGGAAGTTATTTTTCAAAGGAAGAATCCCCTCGTCGTCTTCAGCAACAGACGCTCGTGCACAAGGAAGTGAACACATCCAAAGACAGAGGAAGGCAACATGTTTTAGATGCTTATAGAAACAATTTTGAAGATCAATTAAATGCAGCTCACAAAGATGTTGCAGCTGGTCTTTTTGGTCCAGTTACACCTGCTACACAACGCTTGGCACCTCAAATAATGAAGCGCCAGGCTTCCATGCATTTGTTCCTATCCAATCCTACCCTACAACTCAAACAAAACCCCAATTCGAATCCCAAGCCGAATTCCTACATAGACATGTCCAAGCGCCAAGAAGAAAAGCAGCTTCTATTCGACCAATTGAAGTCCAAATTTGCCCTTCCGAAGTCACAATCAATATGTTATTATTATCAGAAAGGCTAATTATGTTTTTAAACTCAAGAAAGGGAATCTAATCTCTTCAAATAAGGCACAGGTGGCAGAGTGTCAATTAAAGAAGTTAATTTCCAGATTTTCGGGCAAAGATCAAGTAATCAGAATGACAAGTATGATTTGGATAAATGTTCTAGATTCAAGCAAGTCAAGGGTGACAAATCGATTCCAGATTTGTTAGGAAAATAATTAAAGCAAAAGTGACAGATCATCTTCAGCATTCGAGACCTTTTCCCATGCTTTAACCACCTCTCAACATTGAAAGGCATAATAGGCAGAAAAAGAAACAAATGGCAGAGTGAAGGATTCAATCCAGTTTTGAGGATAGAATGAATGGAATTTGATTTCAAATCTAACATCAATGCAACAGGTGGCAAAGTATCCAAACTTTCAAGATTTTCAAGATCAACAAGTCAGCAAGCAGTTCCAAAATTCAAGGGTGAGAAATCAATGATAGATTATCTATCTATATATATTTTATCATTTAGACCAGGGAAAGGGGTCGAGAGGGGATTTGAGAGGAAGCCTAGGAGGGTAAGGCTGATAAGATATGGATGAAATAGCATCCATCAGAGTGATTAGAAACCTGAAGGCATTGTATTTTAGGAATCACTTCTGACATTGGAGATATATGACATTTGTTCTATCATATTGTGATCTTCTTGTCTAAACATTGTTTTTCCATCTTCCTTGTTTACATTCTGTCTTTCTTCTTACTTGAATGAATTACAGACATTGAGAATCAATGGCTGCTTATGGATGATATATTCCCAAGCGGTAAAGATTTTGCCGTGACTGCATATCATCCGTGTGTTTTGTTTCAAGTATTGTTGCATCCATTTGACAAAGAGATTCTTAGTTTGATGAGGTGTTCTACTTTTCGTTTATTCCATATTCTTCTACACATATAAATGTCTTATCTGATATAAAATTTGATTGCCTCCGATCAACAGGGTGTTTACTTGACTCCATGCCCAATGGTGTTTTAACTGATCTGCTTTTAGCTTGTTTCTCTTATCTTGTCTCTTGTCATCTACCTCATTCACCTTATTTTAAAAAACCAAACACATTCCTATTTACAAAATCATTGCAATAACTGAAGGGGTTCTAGGCTTGACCCTGTAGCAGTCTAGGGGCAACTTCTAGCACTAACATATGGCACACTTTATCCCATGCCAGAAGACAAGTGATGCAACACATGTTGCAAATCTATTTTTCAAGGAAGTTGTGAGACTTCACGGCCTACCTAGAAGCATTGTCTCGGACAGAGAAACAAAATTTATTGGTCATTTTTGGAGAACACTGTGGAATAATTTGGGGACGGATCTGTCCTTCAGCTCAACTTATCACCCTCAGATAGATGGATAGACTAAGGTGGTAAACAGAAGTTTGGGAAACTTGTTGAGGAGTCTGGTCACTGAGCATCATAATCAGTGGGATCAGATTCTGCCACAAACAAAATTTGCATACAACAACTCAGCCAACAGAAGAACTGGAAAGAGCCCATTCCAAATATTGTATGGAATGCAACCCAGGGGAGTATCCAAGTTGAGATACTTGGGACAGAGTGAGATCATAAGCGTTGGAGCAGAGGATTTTTCCGCAGAAATGCAAAAGCTCCATAGCCAGATTAGAGGACAGTTGCAGAGCTCTAGCCAAGAGTACAAGCACAGAGTTGATCAACATCGTAGGGAAATTCAATTTGAAGTAGGAGATCAGGTTCCAACACATCTCAGGAAATAAATCTTTCCTAGGGGGGCATATAACAAGCTAAATATGAAGAAGATAGGACCATGTAAGATCTTGAGGAAGTTTGATGCAAACACCTATGAGATTGAGTTTCCAGATGATGTGGGCATATCGCCCATATTCAACGTTTCATACATGTATCCTTACAGGAAATATGAAATAGGGGGATCAGAAGATCAAGAGAAGATTCAGTGGGAGAAACAAATGCCTATAGCAGAAAAATCACAGATGGAGAATATCATTGATGAGAGGATTGGAAAGAAGACCAGGAGGAAGACCTATTTTGAATATTTGGTCAAGTGGAAGGGACACCCAATAGAATATGCCAGTTAGGAAAATGAAGCTGATATCCAGAAGCATGGAAAGTCGGTACAGGAGCTCATGGACAGGAGTCCATGAATTTTTGTCCAGGGGAGTATGATGCAGGAGCATCGTTAGCGAGCACGTGGAGCAGGACAACTCAGCGCCTAAGAATCATTTTAGAATCTCAAACGTTGGCAGTTATGGCAAATCTTTTGGAGCATGCCTGAATGATCACGAGTGAAGTGGGAGTTTCCACTCCTACTCTTGAATGTAATGGAACTAAGGTAGCAGTTAGGTTAGGTTTTCGAGTAGACGAGTGGTCGAGGGGAACCCTAAGATCCCTCTGAGGTAAATAGAAGTTTGTACACCCAAATGAGGTTGTTGTGAGTTAGTAGGAATTTTCTGAGTTTTTAGTTATTGATTTGATCTTAGTTGTAGCCATTTACTTTTGAATGAATATGATAGAGGAAAATTGATCCAAATGCATAGTATTGTGATTGTTTCCAATTCCCTGTTATTGTGTTTTCATAAATGAATGAATTTCGTTATGAGTAGATGAAACTGTGAATGTTAGTATAAGTTTCAATTGTTTCTCCTATGTAAGCGATGTAAGGAGTGTGTGTAAGAGAGTCTATTTCGACTCGAAGCTCAGAAGAGATAACGTGGAAATTGTGTATGCAGAGTGTGCATATTAAGCGCAAGGAGTGCGCGTAGAGGGGAACTTGTTTCAAGTTCGAAAGCTCAAGAGGTCGAGCGCAGAGTGTGCCAGGAGGGCACCAGAAAATCTTTTGAAAAGACGCAGAAGGATTGATTCCCTTAGAGATTGAGTAAGTTGAAAACTCAAGGAGAACCAATGCAAGTTTGCATGCAGAGCGCAAGTGTGCACCAGGGTCGAGGTTCAATTTCATTTGCCAAAGCTCTAGAGGGATAGAGTTCTCATAAATGCGGACAAGACCCAAAGTCACTAGGCTAATAGAAGAATCAAAGGTCGAAGCCTTTGAAACGTTTGAAATCTTCCAAGTCAAAGAAGAAAGCATAAGCTCAGAAGGGTTGATGCCAAATTATTTGGTAAGGAGTCATTGAGAGCCTGGATGGATGGAAAATAAATCTTGGAGGGAGAAGTGTCGATATCCGTGGGCCGTTGGATCCAGTACCACTGCGAGAAGGATAAGGGTAGAGAGTCATTCAACACTCAAAATCTCAGGAGAGATAGGGAGTTGTCGATCTAAGGGGAGATCGAACTGTTGGTTCCTTTCGTAAGAAGGAGATTTCGGGAAATTTCCAATCGAGAGTCTGGAGCACGGAGGAAGCTGCTCTCCAAAATCACGAAACATGAAGTCTCAATTCGCGAGAGAGGATCAGGACCATCAGATCACAGGGAGTCTCGGACTGTTGATCTGAGGTGAGTGAAGTTGGGAGTTCAGACTTTGGGAGAAGGGAGGAGAGCTACTTCGTGAGTTTGCGAAGTGCAAAGTCCCGTAGCGCTCGGAAGTTGGACCCTAGGTTATAGTTGGAGGTCACATCGGTGGAAAATAGTGGAAGGAGCCAGCGCTCACTAGATCCCTAATGCGGACTTCACAAGTTCCGAACTCGGGAGTTCAGAAGTTGGAAGTAGAGAGATTCGGGTGACTCACAACAAGGTATCTGAGGTCGTGAGTTGAGAAGCGCCTTTTAGTTAGGTGGGTGGTCACAACCAGTGGTTACGTGGAGGAGGCTTGCACCTAGTACTTGTTTGCGCGGGCGGACTCACATAATAGGACGTGTGGACCTATTACGAAGATTCCTGTAGGGAATTGAAGAGCTAATCCAGCTTGAGGAATTTGAAGATCCAGTGACCGGGAGGTCAGCAGACCCTGCTGAGGTATGGGCACTGCATCAGAATTGGTAATGGTTGTAGAAAACTTGTTGGTGTCTATGCTTAACTTTTACTCTTTAACATTCCATAAACTTGGCTATGTAATCAACCACATCTTTTTTCATTCCTATACAAAAGTATTGGCTTCTTATTGTTGTAATTGTTTTTTCCTAACTAGGATATCTAACATACGGAACATTATGCATTTATTGTAATACTAGTTTATTTAATTCATGGGAATTAGGAACATACACTCTATTTTTATGCATAAGTATTCCATCTTCTTCCTGCTTGTAATCTTTGTATTTCTATTGTACATTTTCTTATTGTAGGCATTCTTTTACTTGTAGGTAATGCTCATCTAAGATAACAACTTCTAAATTTTTGTTCTTTAAATATGATTTACACATGCTAATGCTTGTACCATGCATTACATGTACCCTTTTGTTGAGTGCATCGACAACTTTGTTCTTTTTTCCTTTGATATGTTTAATATCAAAGTCATACTCACTAAAAAAATTCTAGACATCTTCTTAGCCTAACATTTAAAGTTTGTTTCTCAAACAAATGTTTTAGACCACTATGGTATGTTCTCAACTCAATTTTTTTCCCCATTAAATAATGCCTCCACATTTTCAATGCATGAACTATGATAGCAAGCTCCAAATCATGTGCTACATAATTATTTTCGTGTTGTTTAAGTTTTCTAGACTCGTAACAAATCGCATGTCCATTTTGAGAAAGGACTCCACCAAGTCCCTCCTTGCATGATTTTGTACATGTTATCACTCCAGGAGTCTCTCTACATTGTAGATCAAGAGAGCCTAGTAACTTAATCAAATGCTTAATAATATATGGGAAATTGGATAAAAAATGAATCACTCACACACTCATTCCTCCACTCAAGGCAATTTGAACATACTCAGACAAAACAAGGCTCTTAAAAGATATTGATCAGATGGTTTTTAAAGTCAGATGGGTGAAGAATGCTAACTATATCAACAAAATCACATACATTAAAAATATATATGAAAGGTCGAGTATAACCAGTAAAGAATACTTATGATCCTAGTTTACTAATGCAGAGATAAAATGACAGTCATCAATTATTAAGTAAACCAGAGAAATGAATATGATATTCAACTCACAAGTACAAAATAAAGGAAAGAACAAAGGTCTGAACAATATCAGTGTGAGAAGCTTATCATTCCAATTTATATATCAAAGTCTTTACAAATAAAAGAGTCTATAATAGTCTTCAATCTCGAACCCTTTACAATGATGCCTCAATGGGCTTAAATAGATTTTACAAATTCGACTAGGATCCTCAAAAGATGGATCTGAATAACACCTATCAAATCAAATCTAAACTAATACAAAAAGGTAGGATGAGATCTTATTTCTAAGGGATAGGTATCCCATCCGAATTCCAAATATTTAGCTCCACCTGAGCTTCCTCGTGGTTGTAGAAGTCCTTCATTGCCTTTATCTAACACCTGGACCAATGACTCAAAAACTACCTAAGGCTTAAATAAAAATGAATTATTGAGAGATAACATCTGGCTCTAATTGGGGATGGAAGCCTCCTTGTGAGGTTCCAAGAACTCGTAAGACCAGTTGCCTTTCCTATCACCTACAAAACTTATAAAAAGAAATGAAATTGTTGTTCCATTGGGCATGGAGTTATTATGAAACTTAAACTGAAAACATAAATGATATTTGCAATGGAGAAGGCTTAAAAAACCTTATAGAAACAGGTTTTGAGAAAACACCCATTGACTGGGCCACCAAATACTTCATTACCTTCCAGGTTCTGTAAGAGGAAAGTATTGTTCTACAACAATTGAGAGATGATGAAAGGACCAGTCCACAAAGTGTCAAATTTCCCATGCTTGCCCTTATCCTGTCTGTAAGCATCCCACATCAAAATAAGATCCACTGTTTGGAAAATATATTCTTTAGCCTTCTTGTCAAATCTCTCTTTCATCCTCTTCTGATGTAACTCTGTCTTCTCAAGTAACTTCTCCCTTACCTGTTGAAGCTCAACAAGATGAAGAATCCTTCTAACCAAATCATTTGGTTCCCCTTCTTTTTCTTGAAATTTTTTTGCAACAGGTAGTGCAAGTTAGATAGGAAAAATGGCTTCAATTCCATACACTAATTTGTTTGGAGAAGTGCCAATGGACTTCTTATTTGTCACTCTATCAGCCCAGACTGCAAATTTTAACTTAGAATCCCAACTCTTTTGATTTTCTTCAAGCAACTTTCTAATGATCCTCACTAGGATTT
>SNQJ01S0002020.1:0-14554 GCA_010110895.2 Picea sitchensis | reverse complement strand
TGCCAAGGGACCTTTATTTTTAATTGGCTGCTATTGTTTAAAACCACTTGGCGTTCACCCTGGACATTCATTCTGAGCAATCCTCCTCCATGTGGCTTGGTTGGCACTTGGCTCTTAGGCTCAGCTTTGACTTGTGTTTGTATGCAGGTACGCTTGACTCTGGACTTTGATCTCAATGCCCGATGGTGGATACACAAGAAAACTCTACTCTGTCATATGCCATCTGAGATTCCCTGTCGATATAAGCAATTTGTAAGCGATAATTTACTGCCAGAGATTTGGGATACATGGCGGTTGGAGGATGAGAAAGTATTTTGAACACTTTCCAAGCACTGCCAGCTGTTTGAATACCATGATTCTCGACACCTGTCTTCATATTCAAACAATGTTGCCCAACATTCATAAATATCAATTCAACACATGAAGATCTTAACTTTATAGCTAACCCTTGTTTTGTATGACTGCAGGTGCGTGGCCTCGAGGACTGGAGATTGTCTTTATGGCACAACCAAATTTTTTGGTGGAATTTATAATAAAATCAACCCTTCCTGTAAGAGGTGAGTTAAGAGCTTAGTACTACTTCTGCCATATACGATACCGGTGCTTAGGAACAACACCTCTTGGTGCTACGGGAATAACCCCATTCCTGTAACAAAGAGAACATTGAAAAATTAGTATTTGGTACTAACATTGGCTCCTTTTGGAGGATGATGCTCTCCCTGTGAGGCATTAAGAACAAGCAGACCACTGTGCCTTTCCTCTGTGCATCCATGCAATGTAACCTGTAAACTTTTGCCTCTGAAAACATCCAAATTTATGCTCTACCTAGTCTATTGGGTTATGGAATTAGTCAATACCATTTCAACTCTGGCTTCTAACTTCTGCAACTTATCAAACTCTAACAAATGCTAAAAACAAACTCACTACAAAATTGATTACACTATGCAAACTGCGAAAACAAATGCTCAAGAAGATAGCTTATTGCCTGCCCTACTTCTAACTAAGTGTTTCCTTTAGATCAAGTGAAAGCATGCTTCCAATGAAGCCATTCAAATAATCTGCTAATTGGTAAAACTCTTGATCTGGTTTTGACAAATAAAGAGACCCATAACATATCAAAGTGAAAAGGAAAAGTGAAGCAAAGCCAACCTTCGTTGAGCAAGAGTAATTTTCCATTTGAAATGTTTTCAAATTCCATATAATCAACAAACGGATCATGAAAGAGACAAAGATAAACCTCTTTCTATTGTTTCAACTGAAGATCAAAAGGTCTTTGCATATCTTCTTTCTGATAATGGCTGCCACGTTCAACTATTTGCAAATCTGAACGTGATTGCAAGTTTATTTCACTAGTTTTCTGTACATAAAACTGCTTCAGGTCCCCATCATTGACTTCCTCAACCTCGGATGCATAACTGTCATAAAGTGGCTTACTGCTGAAGTTTTCATTATGTGTTGATGTGAAAATTTTCCCTCCACTTGAACCATGACTATCAAGAAGAGAATCTGAATTTTTGCTGTAATATAGTTGTTGATCAAAGGCCTTAGAGAGAAAAGATGAGATCTGTCGTTCATAGAAAATACCATCATCTTCGGAATTATAACACTTATCATAGATAGGTGAGTCAAAAGCCTTTGTGTCTTGCATATAAGGATGAGCAGCCTCATGCTGTAAAACAGATTTAGAAGGAAATTCAGAAGACGACGAAACATCTTCTCTTTCCTCAACATAATCATCCTTTATATCATAATCAAAATTACTATAAACATTTGAACAAAGCACAAATGTGTCTACAGTATGGTTGTCCCCAACATCCTTACAAACAAAAGAAGTACTAACTGTATGTTGAATGTCAAATTCAAATTCTTTACAACAATTATCAAAAGGAAAATCAACTGGATAAATGTTTTTGTAATAATGATGAAATACAATGTGAAACTCCTTCAAAGAATGAATGCTAGCAGCAAGAAGGGACTGCCACCATTCACGAGCATGTTCTTCTAACGAAAATCTGAACATCTTGATTAAGACATCCTCGTGAACAAAATTATGTTCAAGCATGCATTTATGGAAATTTGATAAATGCTCATCGGGATGATCATCCTTGCATCCTCTAAATCTGGGAAGATAGTCATCCCATTCAGATATTGAAGGTACTAGATGTGAAAAACCATCTATGTTGGTGAAATCACAAAATGCATACCTTCGAGCCAAAATAGTTTCCATGGCCATCATGGATCTTCAACCAGTGGAGTCGCCTATGAATCTTAGGACAATGGAGTCGCCATGGTGAAAGATGTGCAATCATGTATCTGCCCTCTTGCTATTCACCATCAAGAAGCAGATCTGATTGTTGTCGTTCTCCCAGGGAAGATATCTTCGTTGCTTCATCCCCGACAACGGTGCCAAAAATGTTAGTGCTAGAAGTTGCCCCTAGACTGCTATAGGGTCAAGCCTAGCACCCCTTCAGTTATTGCAATGATTTTGTAAATAGGAATGTGTTTGGTTTTTTTAAATAAGGTGAAGGAGGTAGATGACGAGCGACAAGATAAGAGAAAAAAGCTAAAAGCAGATCAGTTAAAACACCATTGGGCATGGAGTCAAGTAAACACCCTGTTGATCAGAGGCAATCAAATTGTATATCAGATAAGACATTTATATGTAAATGGGTAGAAGAATATGGAATAAACGAAAAGTAGAACACCTCATCAAACTAAGAATCTCTTTGTCAAATGGATGCAACGGTACTTGAAACAAAACACACGGATGATATGCAGTCACGGAAAAATCTTTACCGCTTGGGAATATATCATCCATAAGCAACCATTGATTCTCAATGTCTGTAATTCATTCAAGTAAGAAGAAAGACAAAATGTAAACAAGGAAGATGGAAAAACAATGTTTAGACAAGAAGATCACAATCTGATAGAACAAATGTCATATATCTCCAATGTTAGAAGCAATTCCTAAAATACAATGCCTTCAGGTTTCTAATCACTCTGATGGATGCTATTTCATCCATATCTTATCAGCCTTACCCTCCTAGGCTTCCTCTCAAATCCCCTCTCGGCCCCTTTCCCTGGTCTGAATGATAGAATATATATAATTGTAGATAGATAAACTATCATTGATTTCTCACCCTTGAATTTTGGAACTGCTTGCTGACTTGTTGATCTTGAAAATCTGGAAAGTTTGGATACTTTGCCCCCTGTTGCATTGATGTTAGATTTGAAATCAAATTCCATTCATGCTATCCTCAAAACTGGATCGAATCCTTCACTCTGCCATTTGTTTCTTTTTCTGCCTATTATGCCTTTTAATGTTGAGAGGTGGTTAAAGCATGGGAAAAGGTCTCGAATGCTGAAGATGATTTGTCACTTCTGCTTTAATTATTTTCCTAACAAATCTGGAATTGATTTGTCACCCTTGACTTGCTTGAATCTGGAACATTTATCCAAATCAGACTTGTCATTTTGATTACTTGATCTTTGCCCGAAAATCTTGAAATTAACTTCTTTAATTGACACTCTGCCACCTGTGCCTTATTTGAAGAGATTAGATTCCCTTTCCTGAGTTTAAAAACATAATTATCCTTTTTGATAATAATAACATATTGATTGTGACTTGGGAAGGGCAAATTTAGACTTCAATTGGTCGAATAGAAGCTGCATTTCTTCCTGGCGCTTGGACATGTCTATGTAGGAATCCGGCTTGGGATTCGAATTGGGGTTTTGTTTGAGTTGCAGGGTGGGCTTGGATAGGAATGAATGCATGGAAGCTTGGCGCTTCATTATTCGAGGTGCCAATCGTTGTGTAGCAGGTGTAACTGGACCAAAAGGATCAACTGCAACATCTTTTTGAACTGCATTTAATTGATCTTCAAAATTGTTTCTATAAGCATTTGAAACATGCTGCCTTTCTCTGTCTTTGGATGTGTTCACTTCCTTGTGCACGGGCGTCTGTTGCTGAAGACGACGAGGGGATTCTTCCTTTTAAAAATAACTTCCAGCAAATGTGTGCTGCTCCTTCTTCACTGAAGGAGTCTTAATCGCCTGGACTTTGGACAAATTACCTTCGACGACAACAAAAGATGAATGCAATTGTTAATGATAGCATATTGATTTGTTGTCAAATGTTTGTGCCAATGAAATCAAGAAAAAATCCAGTGGCCAAGTCTTCATCAGAACCGGAAAACCTTCACCAATTGGCTTCTTTGCAAGCTTCTTGTCGAAATATTCCTGTAGTTTGGCTTCCCATAGAAGGAACTGGTTGGTGAAGAGCATCCCTGGCACCGATTAGAATGCTTACTGTGAATCAAACAATGGCAAGGATATTTTATGAAGATAGGGGCATAGGGAAGAATACGAGTGACCTGTAAATCCTCGATTTCAGTCATCTCGTAGACCCTATCTTGACGTCTTTGCTATGTCCCTTCATATACTATCTATGATGTCATTTCATCTTCCTTAACTCTTGCAAGAGTTTCTGCTACAGACCTTGTATCTCTCAATTCATAATCGTATGGCAAGGCATGTAGACGTAAGTGGATATGAAGCCCAAACAATGTCGAAGCAATTCCTGAGTTGGAGTCCATTTTTTCTATGTGCGGCCAGACCTGGAATGATTCCTTTCACGCTACCCATCAGTTGGTCTAAGGGAAAAGAAAGATTAATTTCTGAACCGAACATATGCACCTTTCATACATAAACCATCACCCGAAACATTTGTCTCTATCATTGTCATCAACAAAATTGCAGCAGAAAAGAGATTTACAATAATTGTTTGTAAGTCAAAACAGAGTAGTTTGCTGTGATTTAGAAAATGCTCCAAGTTCTTGCCAAAAACAATGGCAAAAAGGAGACTCAAAAGACAAAAGGAAAAAACTCTTTGATGCGTGGCACAAATAACTGCCAAGGGACCTTTATTTTAATTGGCTGTTGTTGTTTAAAACCACTTGGCGTTCACCCTGGACATTCATTCTGAGCACTCCTCCTCCATGTGGCTTGGTTGGCACTTGGCTCTTAGGCTTAGCTTTGACTTGTGTTTGTATGTAGGTATGCTTGACTCTAGACTTTGATCTCAATGCCTGGTAGTGGATACACAAGAAAACTCTACTCTGTCATATGCCATCTGAGATGCCCTGTCGATATAAGCAATTTGTAAGCGATAATTTACTGCTAGAGATTTGGGATACATGGCGGTTGGAGGATGAGAAAGTATTTTGAACACTTTCCAAGCACTGGCAGCCGTTTGAATACCATGATTCTCGACACCTGTCTTCATATTCAAACAATGTTGCCCAACATTCACAAATACCAATTCAACACACAAAGATCTTAACTTTATAGCTAACCCTTGTTTTGTATGACTGCAAGTGCGTGGCCTCGAGGACTGGAGATTGTCTTTATGGCACAACCAAATTTTTTGGTGGAATTTATAATAAAATCAACCCTTCCTGTATGAGGCGAGTTAAGAGCTTATTACTACTTCTGCCATATACAATACCGGTGCTCAGGAACAACACCTCTTGGTGCTATGGGAATAACCCCATTCCTGTAACAAAGAGAACATTGAAAAATTAGTATTTGGATACTAACACCATCTTTGAAAATCTATCCACCACCACAAATATGGAATCAAATCCTCTTTGTGTTCTTGGCAGTCCCAACACAAAATCCATGCTTATTGCATCCCAAGGCCTCTCTGATATTGGAAATGGTTGATACAATCCAGTGTTCTGTCTTTTACCTTTTGCATGTTGGCAGATTCTACATCTGTTCACAAATTTCACTACTTTTGTTCTCATACATGGCCAATAGTATGAGCTGCTGAACTGTGCAAATGTTTTATCATGGCTGAAATGTCCAGCCAATCCTCCACTATGCTTTTCTTTTAAAAGGTTATCCCTCATTGAGAATTTTGGTATGCACAATTGATTAGCCTTGAACAACAACCCCTCTTGAATCATGTACTCTGCCCACTGGCTCTTGTCTCAACACATGATTTTCACATGCTTCATATGCTTCCTTGAAATCTGCGTCATCACAATACATATCCTTAAGGTGTTCAAACCCTAAGGTATTCACCTGAAACTCCTACAAAATAAGACATCTCCTGCTCAATGCATCAAAAACTTTGTTAGCATTCCCAACAATATGTTTTATGACAAAAGTAAAATTATGCATAAACTCAATCCACTTTGCATGCCTCTGATTCAATTTTTCCTGCCTGGTTATGAATTGTAAGGCTTGGTTATTGCTGCCTTTTACCTTTGCATAAGTTATGTGCATCTCTACATCTGTTCACAAAATTTATTACCTTTGTTCTCATACATGGCCAATAATATGAGTCAAATAACCTGCAACAATTTTATCATGGTCGAAATAACGGAAGGATCTCGATGGAGGAAAGGATGGAGGAAGGAGGAATGGAGGATGGCCGGAGTGGAATGGACGGAAGCGGATGCAAGGAAAGGACGGATGGACGAAGGACGGATGGATGGAGGAATGGAATGGAGGATGGAGGATGGACGGAGCTAGATCGGAATGGACGGAGAAAGGAAATGGAGGAAATGGATGGATGGATGGCAAATGGAAATGGATGGAGGATGGATGGAATGGAATGGACGGATGGATGGATGGATGGATGGAATGGAGGGTCGGATGATGGAGGGATGGAATGGATGGATGATGGATGGATGGATGGAATGGAAGGAAAGGATGGATGGATGGATGGAAATGAGAGAAGGACGGAAAGGAAGGAAGGAGGATGGAGGATGGAAGGACGGAATGGATGGATGGATGGAGGATGGACATGGATGGAGGTGGATGGATGGATGGATGGACGGATGGATGGATGGATGGATGGAAAGGAAGGATGGATGGATGGATGGAAGGAGTGGAAATGGACGGAGGATGGATGGAAAGGAGATGGATGGATGGAATGGATGGAGCCGGATGGATGGAGGATGGAATCAACTTATCAACTCCACATTAGGGATCTAGTGAGCGCTGTCTTCTTCCCTTAATTTCCACCAATGTGACCTCCAAATATATTCTAGGGTCCAACTTTTGAGCGCTACGGGACTTCGCACTTCAAGAACTCACGAAGTAGCTCTCCTCCCTTCTCCCAAAGTCCAACTCCCCGACTTCACTCTCACCTCTCAAATCAATGGTCTGAGACTCCCCGTGATCTGACGATCCTGATCCTCTCTTGTGAATCAAAACTTCATGTTTCGTGATTTTGGAGAGAAATCCTCTCTGCCTGCACTCACAATTGCCGATTTCTCCTTCCCATGAAAGGAACCAATAGTTTGATCTTCCCTTAGATCAACGAATCACTATCTCTCACAGCTTCAAGTGTTGAATGACTCTCGACCCTTATACTCCTCACAATTTTACTGGATCCAACGACCCACGGATATCGACACTTCTCCCTCTAGGAATTTTTATCGTCCGTCCAGGTTCTCAATGACTCCTTACCAAATAATTTGGCATCAACCCTCCAGCTGTGCTTTCTTTCCTGACTTGAAGATTCTCAACGCTTCAAAGGCTTCAACCTTAATTTTCTCTCATGAAGCCTAGTGACTTTGGTCTCTTCCAAGGCTTCTCAGAACGCTTATCTCCGTAGCTTGAAAATGAAATTGAACCTCGAAACCGACACACACTTGTGCTCTGTATGCAAACTTGCACTGGTTCTCCATGAAGCTAACTTACTCAATTCTAAGGGACTCGACTCTTTCTACGTCTTTTCAAAATATTTTATGGTGCCCTCCCGATACACTCTGTGCTCGACCTCCTAAGCCTTTGAGATTGAAACAAGTTCCCCACGCAAGTACTCCTTGTGCTCAATATGCACACTCGCATACAAAATTCCACTCAGATTCATTTCGGAGCTTCGAAGGCCTAAAAAGACTCTTACACGACTCCTTATGCTCAATATGCACCCTTGTATAAGTTCTTGGCCCCTTTTTCTCAACTTCGGTCATTCTAGGCCTAAGTTTTACCAGCTCCGAATGAAGCTTATTTGGAAGAAGGGAATTATGGGTTTAAAAATACAAAATAATTTTGATAAATTAAATTGAGAGATGCAAGTGGGTTCCTTAGCCAACGCTGAGGCATTTTTTTTCCCATTTAGATCAAATTATTATCGTTTTAGGGTCGATTCTAACCCCGAATGAAGGTGGGATTTTGAAAGCAAAATTTTTCGGGCCAAAAATATTAAATCACATTTGGATACACATTTGAGAGTTGTACATCGTGGTCTTGATTGGCGTGAGTGAAGACGTGTAGTTCGTGGTCTTGGTTAACCTCGAATTAGCTGTGATTTCAGTTATCGTGATTCTTCATTTCCAAAGATGAAATCACATTTGGATACCCATTTGAGAGTTGGAACACGTATCCATTAATGGAGAAGACGGTAGTCTTCAACCCCTTTTCTCATCTTCTAACAATTCTAGGCCCTAGTTTGACCAACCTCTAATGAACACTGTTTGTAAGAAGGGGAATTATGGGTTTACAAATATAAAATAATATTTTGACACCCATTGGAGAGATATAAGTGGGTTCCCAGATCCGAACGCTGGAGGCACCATTTGGCCCATTTCGATCAAATCTCAGATCGCTTTTAGGGTTGGACTCCCCAGTTAACCTCTAATTTTAGTTGCATTTGTAAAGAAAAATTTTTCATTTCAAAGATGAAATCATATCCGATACCCATTTGAGAGTTGTACATGTGGTCCCTCATTGAGGAGAAGACGGTAGTTCTTGGCCCCTTTTGTCAACTTCAAATACCTAGGCCCAAATTTGACTAGCCTTGAATGAAGGCTATTTGGAAGAACCGAATTATGGGTTTAAAAATACAAAAATGTAATGATACCATTCTTGAGAGATGCAAGTGGAGCCTCGAGCCCCTGAACGCTGAGGCTCTCTATTTCCATTTTGATCAAATTGTGGACGCTTTTAGGGTCAATTCGGGTTAACCCCTAATGAAGATGATTTTTGAAAAGCAAAATTCTTTTCAATTGCAACATGAATCATATTTGGATACCCATTTGAGAGTTGTACACTTGGATTTCATTACGAGCGAAGACATGTAGTTATTCGACCACTTTTTCTCAACTCTTTGGGTCATTCATTTAGGCCCAAATTCCACTGTTCTAATGGCTATTTAGAAAAAGGAACATGGCTTAAAATAAAAATAATTTTGATACCCTTTAAGATGCAAGGATTTCCTGAGCGTTCATAACGTTGAGGCATTTTTTCGCCCATTTCGATCAAATTCAGATCGATTTAGGGTTGATTCTGTTAACTCAATCCAAGTTGATTTTTGACAAGCAAAATTCTTCATTTCCAAAGATGAAATCATTTACCCATTTGAGAGTTATACACGTGGACGTATTATCATGATGAAGACTTGCAGTTATTGGCCCCTTTTTCAAGTTTTGGTTCTTTGAACAAACTTTGACCAATACCAGTTATTTGAAGAAGTGGAATTATGGGTTTGCGCCACAAAATATTTTTGATACCCATTTGAGCGATGCAAGGGGGTTCCCGAAAGTGCTCGTAACGTTGATGTATTCTTTTTCCCATTTCGACCAAATTGTGATCATTTTAGGGTTGATTTTGGTTAACCCCCACACCTAAGGTGATTTTTGAAAGAAAATTTTTCATTTGCAAATATGAAATCACATTTAGATACCCATTTGAGAGTTGTACACGAGTACCTGGACAAGTGTTTAAGATCTGTAGTTCTCAACTCCTTTTCTCAACTTCGGTCATTCTAGGCCCAAGCTTGAACAACCCTCGAACAAAGACTATTTGAAGAACTTGAATTAAGGGGTTTAAAAATATAAAAATAAATTTTTGATAACCCATTTTAGAGATATAGGTGTGTTCCCGAGCTCTGAACGCTGGGATACCTTTGGCCCATTTCGATCAAACTGTACCATTTTTAGGGTTGGGATTATGGTTCACCCCAATGAAGACTATTTAGAAAAGTGCAATTATGGGTTTAAAAATAAAAAATAATTTTTGATACCCGCTTGAGAGATGCAAGTGGGGTTCTGATGGTCATAACATTGAGGCATTCTTTCACATTTCGATCAAATTCAAATCGATTTAAGGTTGATTCTCAAGTTAACCCCACCAGTGTGATTTTTGAAAGAAAATTTCATTTGCAAATATGATATCATATTTGGATACCCATTTGAGAGTTGTAATATGGTCTTGATCATGAGCTTAAGACGTGTATGTTCTGGCTCTCAATCGCCCTGGGTCATTCTAAGCCCAAAGTTTTCTACCTCTAATGAAGGGATATCAAATAGCTATGGAATTCATGGGTCTAAAAATACAAAACAATTTTGATACACATTTGAGACATACAAGTGGGTCCCTGTCAGAACGTTGAGACATTATTTGGCCCATTTCGATCAAATTCAGATCGCTTTAGGGTTGATTATGGTTAACCCCGAATGAAGGTGATATATTTGAAAGTCAAATTTTCATTTGAAAATATCAAATCATATTTGGATACCCATTTGAGAGTTGTACACGTGGTCCGACAGGGGAGAAGACGCGGTAGTTCTTGGGCCCTTTTTGTCAACTTCGGTCATTTTAGGCCCAAGTTTAACCAACCTTGAATGAAGGCTATCCGAAGAAGTGGATTATGGGTTTAAAATACAAAACAATTTTTGATACCCATTTCAAAGATACAAGTGGGTTCCTGCTCACTAACGCTATGGCCCATTTCTATCAAATTGTATCATTTTAGGGTTGATTATGGTTAACCCCGAATGAAGGTGATTTGAAAAAAAAAAATTCTTCATGTGAAAATATTAAATCATATTTGGATACCCATTTGAGAGTTTTGTACATGATCCTAATTGGGAGCGAAGACGTAGTTCTCTGGCCCCTTTTCTTTAACTTTCTCTCGATCATCTCTAGGCCCAAGTTTAACCAACCTCAAATGAGGGCTACTTTTAGAAAGTGGAATTATGGTTGCAAAATGTAAAATAATTTTTCATCTATTTTGAGAGATGCAAGTGGGTTCTCAGCGCTCAGAATCTGCTGGAGGAATTCCTTTTGGCCCATTTTGATCTAATTGTGACGCTTTTGTGGGTTGATTATGGTTAATCCCCGAATGAAAGTGATTTCTCAAACAAAATTTCTTCACATGAAATCACATTGTATACCCATTTGAGAGTTGTACACGTGGTCCCCGATTAACGGAGAAGACATGTAGTTCCTTGTGCCCTTTACTCGAACTTCTGGTCATTCTAGGCCCAAGATTTACCAGCTCTAAATGAAGCCTATTTGGAAGAAGTGGAATTATGGGTTTAAAAACAAAAAATAATTTTTGATTTCCATTTGAGATATGCAAGTGGGTCCTGAAATAACCTGGAGGCATTCTTTTTCCCATTCTCGATCAAATTCATATCGCTTTTAGGGTCGACTCGCTAGCCCTATCAAAGGTGATTTTTGGAAAAGAAAAATTCTTTCATTGTTGAAAAATACTAATCATATTTTGGATACCTTAATTTGAGAGTTGTACATGTGGTCTTGATTGCAAG
This sequence comes from Picea sitchensis, assembly GCA_010110895.2. Classification (NCBI taxonomy): domain Eukaryota; kingdom Viridiplantae; phylum Streptophyta; class Pinopsida; order Pinales; family Pinaceae; genus Picea; species Picea sitchensis. Next base: position 2,984 of record SNQJ01S0002020.1, on the reverse strand, counting down.
CTACACGTAGTTCTGGCCCCCTTTTTCTCAACTTTGGTCATTCTAGGCCCAAGTTAGACCAGCCCGAATGAAGCGCTATTTGGAAGAAGTGGAATTATGGGTTTAGAACACAAATACCCTTTTGATACCCATTTGAGAGATACAGTGGGTTCCCCGAATAACATTTGAGGCATTCTCTTTGGACCCACACTCAAATTGTATCGTTTTAGGGATGATTCTAGTTAACCCCTAATGAAGGTGATTTTTAAAAGAAAAATTTTCATTTGGTAAAATAGGAAATCATATTTGATACCCATTTGAGAGTTAAACACATGGTCCCACTATGAAGCTTAAAACGGTAGTTCTTGCCTCTTTCTCAACTTTGGTTCAATTAGAGTCTGTTTGACCAAAATTCCTCTAATGAAGGCTATTTGGAAAAAGCGGAATTATGGGTTTAAAATGAGTAAAATAATTTTTGATACCCATTTGAGAGATGCAAGTGGGTTCCCTGAGCACTCTAGAATTGAGTCATTCTTTTGGCCCATTTCGACCAAATTCGGATCGCTTTAGGGTTGATTATGGTTAACCCCTAATGAAGTGTACTTTTGAAAAGACAAATTCTTCATTTCCAAGGATGAAATGGTTTGGATACCAATTTCTAGTTGTTCACGGGTCCCATTGTAGAAGAACGATAGTTCTTGGGCCCCTTTTCTCTCAACTTCTGGGTCATTCTAGGCCCAAGTAGGACCAAACTTCAACAAAGTTGGCTATTTGGAAGTAGTGGAATTATGGGTTTGAAAAATATAAAATAAGTTTTGATAAATCACTTGAGAGATATAGGTGGGTTTCCTCGAGATTCCATGTTGAGGCATTCTCTCAGTCCACTGGATCAAAATTGGGCATCCCTTTTAGGGTTGAATCATTAACTCGAACAATGATTTGAAAAGAAAAAATTTTCATTTCCATAATATGAAATCATATTTGGATAGCCATTTAAGAGTTGTACACGTGGTCTTGATTACAGTGAAGACGTAGAAGCTCCTTGGCCCCTTTTTTCTCAACTTCTAGTCATTCTAGTCCCAAGTTTTACCAGCCCCGAATTTGAACTATTCGAAGAAGTGGAATTATGGGTTTAAAAATACAAAATAATTTTTGATTTCTCATTTGAGAGATGCAAGTATGCCCTCGAAGTCAGAATGTTGGAGTAGCATTCTTTTCCCATTTCGATCAAATACATATTGTTTTAGGGTCGATTCCGGTTAACCATGAATGAAGCTGCGGTGATTTTGAAAATAAAAATTCTTCATTCACAAATATTAAATCATATTTTGGATACACATTTGAGAGTTACATGTGTTCCCGACAAGCAGTGAAGACATGTAGTTCTTGGTCCTCTTTTTATCAACCCCACTGCTCTAGACCAAGTTTGACCACCGAATGAAGGCTATTTAGAAGAAGTGGAATATTGGCTTAAAAATATTACATAACAATTTTGATGCACCCATTTGAGAGATGCAAGGGTTCCCGAGTTTAACGCTAGAGGCATTCTTTGGCCCATTCTCGACAAATTCATATCGCTTTAGGGGTGATTTTGGCTTTCAACCTCTAATGAAGGTGATTTTAAAAGTTTTTTCATTTCCAAAGATGAAACCATACTACCCATTTGAGAGTTGTACATGGTCCCGACAAGGGAGAAGACATGTAGTTCTGGGCCCCTTTTCTCAACTCCGAGTCATTCTAGGCCACTTGAATCAATGAAGGCTATTTGGAATAAGGGGAATTATGGGTTTAAAATACAAACCAATTTTTGATATCCATTTGAGATGCAAGTGGTTCCCAGGGTCGATTCTCGATAACCCCCAATGAAGGTAATTTTTGAAAGCAAAATTTCATTTGGTAAATATGAAATCATATTTACATACTCATTTGAGAGTTGTACATCATATCCCACTATGAGCTAAGACATGTAGTTCGGTCTCCTTTTTCAATCTCTGTCATTCTAGGCCCAGTTTGACCTAATGAAGGCTATTTATAAAAAGTGCACTATGGGTTTAAAATAAAATGAATTTTGATACCCATTTGAGAGATGCAAGGGTTCTTGTGCTTGTAAGGTTTAGGCATTCATAGCCCATTTCGACCAAATTCATCATTTTAGGGTTGGCTGATTTCGGTTAACCCCTAATGAAGGTGATTTTTGAAAAGACAATTTTATCTTCCAAATATGAAATCATATTTGATATACCCATTTGAGGGTTGTACAATATGGGGTTCATTGTGGAGAAGACACGTTCTTAGGCCCCTTTTTCTTAACTAAGGGTCATTTTAGGCCCAGTTTGACCACCGAACGGTTGGCCATTTGGAAGAAGTGGAATTTTGGGTCAATAATAAAACAATTTTTGATACCCATTTGAGAGATACAGTGGGTTCTCGAGCTCTCGCAAAGTTGAGTGCATTCTTTGGCCCATTTCGATCAAATTTGTATCGTTTTAGGGTTGATTCTGGTTAACCTCGAATGAAGGTGATTTTTGAAAAACAAAATTCTTCATTTGGAAATATGAAATCATATTTGGATACCCATTTGAGAGTTGTACATGTGGTCCTAATTTCAAGCGAAGACGTGTAGTTCTTGGGCCCCTTTTTCTCAACTTCGGTTCATTCTAGGCCCAAGGTTGACCAACCCTGAATGAAGGCTATTTATAAAGAGTGGAATTATGGGTTTAAAAATATAAAATAATATTTTGATACCCATTTGAGAGATGCAAGTGGGTTCCCGAGCGCTCATAACGTTGAGGCATTCTCTGGCCCATTTCGATCAAATCCGTATCGTTTTAGGGTTCATTATGGTTAACCCCGAATGAAGGGAACTTTTGAAAAGACAAATTCTTCATTTCCAAAGATGGAATCATATTTGGATACCAATTTGAGAGTTGTTCATGTGGTCCCGATTGCGGGAGAAGATGTATAGTTCTTGGGCCTCTTTTTCTCAACTTCAGGTCATTCTAGGC
>SNQJ01S0002019.1:157219-169047 GCA_010110895.2 Picea sitchensis | reverse complement strand
CTAGTGAGTCAATGAACCTACGTGCCTAGAAAACAATATTTTATTTTGACGTGGCCAATCTTAAAATAAATGTTGTATGAGTAAATAATATTAATGATAATTTTTTTCCCTTAAAAATTGCTAAGACTAGTTGAAATTAAATCCTTGGTCTAAGTAGGATTTGAGGACTAAAATTAATTAAGCAATAATAAGAGGGGATGAAAAAAAATCAAATTTTAAATTTAAAGGAGAAGGAAATTATCTAAAATATTAGTTGTTGTTTATGTGAAAAACTTGATAAATCAGAACTTAGATAAAAAGGAGAAATTAAATGCAAAAGGAATGTGAAAAATAGAAAAGAATCGAGCCTAGAGAACTTTCCTAAATGAAACTCAACTAAGATTTAAGAAAGGCCTCAATCATTAAAGGAAATTGAGGGAATAAAGGGACATCAAGGAGAGTTTTTAGGAGCGCTTTTAGGTGGGTGAGGGAAATTGACAATTTAATTTAATTAATTAAATGAATTTCTGGTGCAACTAAGGGATCGGGTGACAATTGTATGAGGGATAGTATTTCCTATTGAAATTTTAATAAAAATAATGTAACGTGCATTGGGAAAGGGTCACTAAGAGAACTCTATAAAATAAATGGTAGAGAATGTTATCAGACAAATTGGCAAGTGCAGACACAAACTAATCTCCCTAACTTCCACAAGAAGATAGAACAAAACAATACATAATACAAACTTCACCGTCTAGAGAACTTTTCTAATTAAAACTCAACCAAGATTTAAGAAAGGCCTCAATCATTAAAGGAAATTGAGGGAATAAAGGGACATCAAGGAGAGTTTTTAGGAGCACTTTTAGTGGGTGAGGGAAATTGACAATTTAATTTTAATTAATTAAAATGAATTTCCGGGTGCAACTAAGGGATCGGGTGACAATTGTATGAGGGATAGTATTTCCTATTGAAATTTTAATAAAAATAATGTAACGTGCATTGGGAAAGGGTCACTAAGAGAACTCTATAAAAAAAATGGTGGAGAATGTTATTGGACTAATTGGTAAGTGTGGACATAAACATATATCCCTAACTTCCACAAGAAGATAGAACAAAAACAACATAATACAAACTTCACCATAGACTTCATTTTCATATAAACTAGTTTCAGAGAGGAATGAGTGACATACCTTTTAAATGACACTTGATCCCCGCTGGTGTCTCCTTGTCGTTCCATATTTGATTTTGTGGGATGGTGAACCCATTTAAGAAGCACAAACCAACAAAGAGATATATATTCCAATGAATTCTATGTATAAGATCATGAAGTTATACAATAAAAGCCAAGACACCTTATAGGGAAGAAATGGGATACGCATTTCATTAAAATGGAAAGTGGAGAATACAACCCATGCCTTGATGGTGCAAGATCCCTCAATGGATCTTCTCCAACACACACACCTTTTCTCTAATTCCTTTGATGAAGAAGATCCACAGTCTGACTTAGGGAGCTAAAGCAAAGCTACCCCTAAGTATAATTTATAGCAGAACTCTTCATACATATGCAAGCTCTTAGCCTTTTCAACCTTATCATTTTCCATGAGATATCCCTCTTTATATAAGATGAAATAGAGATGGATGAGGATATTAAGTATGATCCCACAAAATCATAGAAGCCAGTAAGATCCAAACCAATCAGAGGCCAATTCTTCATCTTCTAGAAGATTCCCTCTAGAACATTCGTGAATTTTGACTTTTCATATGCTTTAAGCATCATCACACCATATACATAAACAGGCCGTAGTCCAGTTTGGTGCAGCACGCCACGATCAAGTGTTGTGGCACCCCGGTCTCCAAGCATAGAGCAGGGTGTGACAATATTCCTTGTCATAGTTTTTGAAAGAGGAAAAACAAACCACTTTCTCATGGAGAAAGTCTCTTTAATGTTTTTAGGGAACATGGAAGTGAGTTATGGACATGTCGTCAATTGATCACCGGGGTGACCTCAAAGGTAACATAATTCCCCCTAAAGTATGAATATGGAACACGTGACAGATGAAATACATTGTATAATGTGTGTGTTGAAACAAGGAGCGCATCAATCAAGTAACTTGCAAACAATCAAGTATATGCATAATAATATACCATCTTCTCGAGGTAGGAATTCCCATACTTAGACTACAAGTGACTCAAATCATAAGTGTCAAGTGAGTCATGGCCACTTAATGTTAGAAAAATAGGACCGCTGGAGAAATAAAAACAAATGCAAAACAAACACGTAAGACACACAATACAAGAGAGACACGTATTTACATGCGGTTCACCCAAGGTAATACGCCCAATTGCAGAAATTTCCGTGTCCTTCCTTTATTATTATCCGCCAAATGAAGGGATACAACCTACAACAAAACTCATCAGAACTTCCCCTTCTTTCTCTCACAGCCTCCTCTCTCTAATACAATATTCACCATCAATCATAGTCACGATACATTTCATAAAAGAGGGTTTCTAGGGCAAAAAAACCCTAACATAATCTCTACCATTAGATCTAATGAATCTTATAATGAACGGGTCCAGATGCATACAATGAAATTACAATATAATTTCTTTATAAGGGTGAGCGATTGGCCACCCCCTCAATCCCCTCGGGCTGCTCCCCGCACTCCCTGACTTCAGGTTGGGTAATTTCTCCGTGACTCGCGGAAGAGTGTACATACTGGGTGTAAATACTTCATGGGGTATAAACATATCAGCAAGGACCCTCCAATCAAGAAGATAATCGCTCCGCGAACCAACAATCTCTCCCACTTGAGATTCCATCTCAACAACTCCACCACCGCTGTATATGCCGGACTCCAACCTCTTGACCTCGCAAATTTCTCTCATCTTCATCTTCATTCTTGAGACTAACCAAACCGAGTAAGAACTCGCTTCCTGTTACCCCTTTGTTAACATGTTTTCGTGATTCTCGCTAGTGTGTATCTTTTTCCATCTCTTCAATTGTCCATCTTCCAAGGATCGGGATGAAGTGGTACCTCAAATTTATATTCTTAGTCTCGAATGGAAGGATGAGTTCTTCGCAAGATGAATGGCACTGATCGGCCACAATACAACTCGTTGTTCTCCTTCTTCCACCTCCATAAACCTTGTAAACTAAACTATCTCTTTACTAGCCCTCCCAGAAGTAACAATATTCTACCGTTGTTGAAAGTGCAACAACCTTTTGCAGTTTCTTTTTGAAATCCAACCTACCGTTGTTCCACCTATAGTAAAATATACCTGGTGCTCCTGCTGCCTTTATCACCCGCCATATCTGAATCAACATATCCCCTCGAGAAAAGTGTCCGAACCCTCCAAAACATAATGCATGTAGAAAATCAAATACCTAAGAATCCACTTCATCACCGTTCTTTACCCTCGATTGTTCATACCGTTTCACAACTCCTAATCGCGATGTGCAATATCTCGGTCTTGTGCAAACCATTGCATACATCAAGTCGCTTAACCGCTAATGAATATGGGACCCTGACATGGTTCATCTCCTTGTGTCTTGGGACACATTCTTTAGTTAATTTGAAATATTGGCCAGCAAAAATTAACCGGTTTTGCACTTTTCCTTAAACCCCAACACCTTCTTTGTGTACTCACCCGAGACAATGCCAATTTGCGATTTTCACGTCTCTTGTTATTCTTTCCTACACGGCGGGATTTTCTTTGCACCAAAATCCTTCATCGCAAGTGAATTGGCTAATTTATTCTTGGAGCACACGTATATCCCGCAGACATTAGTCCCTACAACAAGTATGTCATCTACATATAATAGCAAGATAATATAACTTCCATTTTCTAGCCTTTAAAATAAAATGGTGGATTGGAGGTCGAGGAATTTGAGGAGGGAAGGAGGAGGAAATGGAATGGATGGAGGAAAGGAATGGAATGGAAGGAATGGAATGGAAGGAATGGAATGGAAGGAATGGAATGGAATGGAGGAAGGAATGGAAGGATGGAGGAAAGAGGAAATGGATGGATGGAGGATGGATGGAGTGGAGGAGGACGGAGGATGGATGGATGGACGGACCGAGGAAGGAAATGGATGGATGGAAGGAATGGATGAAATGGACGGAAGGAGGATGGATGGATGAATGGATGGATGGATGGAGGAGGATGGACGGAATGGATGGATGGAAGGAGGATGGAATGGACGGATGGACGAATGGATGGAATGGAATGGAAGGATGGATGGATGGAAAGGAAGGAGGATGGAAATGGATGGATGGATGGAATGGAATGGAATGGATAGGATGGCCGGAAGGATGGACGGATGGAATGGACGGATGGATGGATGGATGGAGGATGGAGACAGGAAAGGAAAAGAGAGGATGAGGATGGATGGATGGACGGATGGATGGATGGAATGGATGGAGAGGGGAAGGTGGATGGAATGGAGGATGGATGGATGGATGGATGAAATGGAATGGATGGATCTATTCTTTAAACGAATTCAAATTCAAACATAAAATAATGGTGACATACACATTGGATCTATGTTTCAAAGTACAAACTTATGAATACTCCGCCGCAACCCCTGGACTGATATGGTGAGATATAGGGTCTTCATTTCCATTGTCTCTAAGTACTAATCTAGCCATGTTATTATAGGTGTCAAGCCTAACATGGTAGAAACCACTTGATTACCATTAATGTCAATCGGGCAAAGGAAACTTCACCATTATTATAAATAAATCAAGGTATTCTAGTACAATCCATCGAATGTGAAATGAATGAGTTGAAGTCAAACAACATCCCTCGCCGGCGCACCGAGAAAACTTATTGTTTGAGGACACTGGCATGCAAGTGATCCGACTTCATGTTAAAACATTTATACTTGATTATGATGCATTAAGATAGACTCACATGATGTTTTACTATGTGATGTAGACAAGAGATATTGACTCACTTGAATTGAGTGTGCATGGTTTTTGACCTCGAGGATGCAGAGATCGGGTGGAACCCCCTTGGATTCTGGATTGAGTTAGGGAGTGGGATTTTGGGTTGATATGTTTACCATGATGTTTCATTGGATCGGATGATTTGATGTTGACATTTCCGACATGATTGTTGATGATGCAGTGGGTGACGAGAAGCTTCGGTCGCACTGCACTCACATATGGAGCAAGGCCACACACGCATTTGCAGAGAGGTTGAGGGAGAGGTGGACATCATTCCGCCACCGCTTCTACCAGTACCTCACGGGTTCAACTTTAGGGTTAACGCATTACCTAGTTCGAGAGGATCCACGTATGTATGAGGGGCGCGTAATCACACACCGCCATGATGATTCTAGGGGCGCGTAATAAGGCGGGGGTATTATTCCTTAGATCCCCTAGTCTCCCATAAGTTCACCGGGCGGAGTGTTGACCTGTGGGTTAGATACCACCAATTGGTCCAGTTTACGAAGTGGCACCCTTGGTTAACGTGGTGCATCCTCAAGGGCACCGCCGCGCACAAAAGAAACTCAATTGGCAAGTGGCACCCTTGAGCACACATGGTATCCCCAAGGGCACGCCGCATCTAAAGAAATTCAAGAGGCGTAGTGGCAACTTTGAGCACGTGGTATCCCAAGGGCATGTCGCAATAATTTTGGATGAAGGAGTCAACCTAAATGACCCTAAGACATCAGCACCTGAAAAAATCCTTAAAAAAATTCCCCTAAACTGGCGACGCCAGGTTAGGGAAATTGTTTTAAAAAAAAAAAAAAACATACTTCAAGACTATACATTAATATTCATTACCTCTAAGGATTTGCAACCCCACTCCAATCCAAGGATTTTCCTTCCTTAATTGAATACATCAAACAGTTCCTCCCTTAATTGAATTCATAAAGTAATTCATTCCTAAATCGCATACATAAGGCCTTCCTCATTCCCAGTAACAAGCTCCCATAATTTACCTTTTAGTGAAGGTACTACTACTTTGCTCTAACATAATAATCAAGACTTAACCATCTCCTAATGACAAAGCCATTATATCTAGGATCACAATAGCTCTGTCATTCAAATAACATTAGAGTTTCATTTCTCTGAATTAGCTAGCATTAACAATACAGTGCTAATAATAAAATTAACAAAAAACCCAATTCTACTAATAATGTGAGTCTTCATAAAGTGTGTAGGTAAAATAAAGAGATTTAATAAATTAATTCAATTAGGTGGTTGTAAAGTTGAAAGAAGAAATTAATTAGTTAACCAATGGGATTTAAAAGAAAATATATATATATTTATGATTTAAAAAAAATATATAATGTAGGCAAATATGCTTAACATACTCTTTGAGTTTAAAAATAATAATAAAAGAAATAAAATAAAAGGGGAAACTTAAAAGAAAATATGATTTAGGGTTTTGATAAAAAAAAAAAAAAAAAAAAAAAAAAAAAAAAAAAAAAAAGAAAGGGAAGGGGGAAAAGAAGGGGGGATTTGGGATCTATTGGTATTTTTATGCTGCCAAAATGACAAACGGGACGGATTGCTTGTAGGAGTTGGGGATTTTCTCATCTAACTTGAGAGCGCAGCCTCGGAGGTGAGCTGGCTAGGCTACCGTCTCGATTATGTGTATTCCTATGCCTCAATGAGGGGGAAGCAGAGGCACCCCTCTAGAGTTTCATAAGGTACTGCAGCAGCCTCAATGCCCAAGCAACAAGGCAATGGAGTGGCATAGAGCACAAGAGTCTTGCGGCAAGCAACAAGGCAACGATATGCTCATGTTTTAGTAGAGTAGAATGCTTAGTGATTTACTACTGAGATTATGATGGTACCAGAAAATGTCACTCTAGCCCAATCTCTAAAAAAATATAGTGGTAAATTCCCAAGACTGGGGCTGCTAGCAATCGGGCCTGAATGTCTTCCAAGTCAGTCCTCGTAAACCCAGAATGGTTATTTCGTTTTTTATATCTGGTACAGTTTAGGGTTCTTGGTAAATTGTTTTGGGTTATGTTTATTTCGTTCTTTTTATATTGGTACAATTTTAGGGTTTATAAATAGTATTGGGTTATGGTTATTTCATTTTCTTTATATATGGCCTCTTTATGACTGGGTAAATCTGCTCTTTGGGGTTTATGGTTACCGTGATTGGTTACGGGCCGCTTTTACAGCATGGGGGCGTATAAAATGTCCTGGCGTTTTACAGTTGATGGGGGCGTATAAAATAACCGGGGCATTTTTACGTTAATGGGGCGGTATAAATGTCCGGGGCGCTTTTACGCTGACAAAATTTCCATGCCATGTTGATAAAATGGCAATTTCCGTGGGCGGTTGGTTTTAAAATGTGGCAATTTGTTTTATGTTTACCATCAATTCACCCGTAAAAGGGTCTTCCGCAATTCGCTTTATAATATTGTTGTAACTTGTAATTCATTTTAAGGACTACTGCAAATTCGTCCTCGTAAAGGAGTAAATATCCCAAATATTTTTGTTCAAAATTTTCTGATTGCTTTTAAGCAAATCTGCTTCAAAAAGTAGGCAATTGCATAGTTGAAAATCCCAATGCAGTAAATGTGCTATTCAATCAATCTACGTCCCGAGTCATTTAAAATTTTGAGTGTTTTATAAGGATTATTCAAATCCTACCTTGAAATACAGGTTTTTGTGGAATTCACATTTCACTTCCTGCTAAGGGTTTTATATGTTTTTAGGTTTCTGATCGGCTTAGAGATCCTCAATGTTTTTAAGTTTATGATAGATTCAGGGATTCTTACAATCCACTGAAACATTTTGAATGCTTCTTAAATATAATTATGAAAGCAACCTACGTTTTTTCCCAAATACATTTAACTGTAATTTTGAATAATTTTATCCCACGCTTAAATTTTGTTTTGGCAATCAAAGCCATGATTATTTTAATTCCAGAAGGTAAGGTACCCAGAGAGATTTCCTTTCCACATCCCAGAAGTAAAGAAGTGAATTGTGTAACCAAAGAGCTTTCCTTTCCACATTTCAGAAGTAAAGAAGTGAATTGTGGACGTGGAGATTTGGCACATGTTTAGAGAGGTGACTCCACTTATCTCCACTCGCTCCAGTTAATTTAATAACTTCAGTTTTATGGTGAAAGGATTTGGAAGCGACAAAATTGACATCAAATATTGAAAGCGTTGTAATAGGGATTTCGTTGTATTGTACTGGATTTCATTTTATAATGTGTAGCATGGTTCCCTCTGTCTCAGTTTCAATTCTGAATTTTCTCATGAGCTAAAAGGTCATTCTTACAGTTCTGGTAACTTGAAATTGCAGCAAGTCATTCCCAGTTGTCTGTTTTTTCAAATGTTTCTTAAACCATTTTCACAACCTTGAGAGCCTTTATTTCTGGTTGCTTATGGAAAATTACATTTCATTGTTGACATGAAAAAAAAATTCTATTTTCCAAATCTCGTGACTGTAAAACCTACATGGTGGCCTTTACCCTTTATAAGCATGAATTCGATTGCAATATCGCGATTGTTGTATTGTTCTACTTTTTGAATTGCTAAAGGAATCTTGTACTAATAAGACTTTGCGTTGTTAAAAGAGTATTGTATTCATGAGCCTTCACATGGTTAAAAGAATCTTGTATTAATGATCCTTTGCATAAAATTTTAAAAGCATTGCATCATGTTTTTCTTTAGCTTGATCTTCATTTCTTACTCTGACCAAGAGTCCAACCCATATATTCTCCGCAGCTCTATTTTTACAAGATGCACGCCCTTCTGTGAAAGCTATATTCATTACAGTTTGTACATGTACAATATGAGAGAAAAAGTCAAACAGAGCCTCCCATAATGCATTAACTTTATACCTAATGCATATCCCTTGACCAGATGCAAGTGTTGCTGGCTAGCAAGGATGTTGGTATTCCCGCTATATAGTTTACCACTCTACTGCATATATCACAACCTGCTATGAAGTTTGTAACTGCCATTGAAACCCCAAGGGTTTATGAGTATTTGCGGCCCATGGTGAACCCATCAGACCACACCACATCTAGACTTGTAAGGCTACTAAGGAACCCAAATCTCTGAAACTGTTCCAACCACTTGAGTTGTACCTTATGGGTCACAATCACTTTACTTATGCTTTGTCTGCCCACCTTTGGTCCCTTTATCTACTAGATTGCCTATCCATTTCCAACCTTCCGACCTTGAACTGGTGTCATTTACATGTTGAATGGGATTGATTCTTTATATCTTTACTCCTTAGCTACTTTTAGATGTAGGCATGAGATGATATAGTTTTTAGGTCAAGGAAAATAATTGTTTTTGATGGATGATTTATACCTTTTAGTTGTGTGTAAGGATTCCCTCGTCCATTTATGGTACTAGAAAAAAGGTGGGTATTATATGTAGGTGTTGAGAAATTCATATAAGAGAGAGTGATAGTACTAAATGCAAAAGTGTAAATGCGAAAATGTGTAAGAATTTACAAGGGATTGGATTATGTATTTTATTTTCCTGCGCCATTAAATAAAGTTGATATCTTGATTGTATAAATGGATTAGATTACTCGCGCGCATACATATTTATCGTTGAATGATTTTGGATGGACCTTAGTCTTCTGCTCTTTTGGAAGGTAAAGGAATGTTGTACTAGATGATAGCCTTCTGGCGTGCTTTAAATTATGATGTAGTGAGAGTTCTTGATGTAGACTTTAGACATCTTGCGCGAAATAAATTATGTTGTAATGTATATTGATCTAACCCTTCTTACCTGTGCCACTAAAATTGCTTTTGACCGATGGATTAATGAATAGAACGCTCGCACACCTTTCAATAAGGTGATACATGACTGATTTAGTGACTTGTTTCTCTTACGCCTTTACTTAAGTTGACATGTGATTGTTCTAGAGATGTTACTTTCATGCCCGACGAATATTTAAGCATGGACGTTTGATTGATAAAAATACTGGTTACTGTGGCGCTATGATTATAGATGTATAGGATTGATGGACCCCAAGGTTTACTAGCATTATATATTTATCAATGATTATTGGAATAACAACCCTTGCACCATGTACAGAGAGTGAATGTTTATTGCACCAATAATTATTGATGATGATGGATTGATTTAGAGCTATATTATTACTGCATGGTGAATTAAGTTAAGATATGATGGTCAATAGTAAGAAGTACTCTCACCCTTGGTTAAATGGAATGTGGTTGATAGAACAAACCTCAGTTAATCATGGATGTTGGTAGATTTAGCATTGTGGTATTGATGGTGTCGGACAGAATGTAGACACCCCCAGGTAGCCTTAGGAGATATGTCTATGTGTGATTTTTGTGTAAAGAATCCAGTGTCGTATCAAGAGTCTCGGGCCCTTTAAAGGCAGGGTTTCCACTCTTGCGACACACCTGACGGAGTTTACTAGTTTCTGCCTAAGCAGTCGGCTAGGAGCCTATCTAACCTTCTCTCTCTCCGAAGCAGAGAACTAATATTAAATGACCTGCTTTCCTGTACAGAAACAGTAAGATCTACTACTATGGATTCTTCCCTCTGTGTTCATACTGTGCATAACCCAGTATGTTGTTAAATGTTTGCGTTGTGTGCCTTGTGACTATGGTCATTTTATTGCTTGCAGTTACTCGTTGTGTGCCTTCAGCCTTCCTTGTGATGAACGTCGTGGTTGCGTATTGATGGTTGTCGGGTGGCGACGTAGGGTCAAGTGTGTATGTTTCTTCTACACGTGCGCACACACCATAAACAAAAAAAAAAAATATGTTACCTGTTAAGGATTCGTTGTCATAATGAGGAGGGTCGCTACATATAGTATCAGAGTCAGTTCGACCCACGACTTGGGATTCGCTACGGCTTTCGTTGACATGAGTTCAATGCTTTATGACAGGGAGGTCGTACGATGCTCGAGTACGAGGCATGTTTTATGGCGTTTCTCTGGTAAGCTCCGCACCTTAACTTTGAGAAGATTAAGGTCATCAGGTTCGTGTTGGGCCTTAATGGAAGCCTACGTGCAAAGGTTTAAATGTTGCGATGCCTCAAACCTTGCACGATGCCTTCCAGAAGGCAGTCGTTCAGGACGAGTTTAGCTTCATAAGAGATGGCTTCAGAAGCCAAACAGAAGGTTGGAGAAAAAGTTACGAGTTATGCCCTTAACCTGGGAGAGTTTGTCACGAGGGTCAACTTGTACGTCATGATCTTAGGATCTTATGACGTCGTGATCGGTATGGATTGGTTGGAATCTCTTGAGGCAATACTCAACTGTAAGACGAAATGGTTGACTTGGGATGATGAAGAAGGACAGAGACGTGTGATTGTAGGATGGAACCAGGGAGTTTCCCTTAGGTTTGTCTCTTCCTTACAATTACGGAAGAGTATGCACAAGGTGCGCAAGCTTTATGTGATCCTCGCACTAAATGAGAAGGGAGTAGCGGAAGGTCTAGAACACCTTCCGGTGGTGAAGGAGTTTGCAGACGTGTTTCCAGAGGAGTTGCCTGGGATGCCGCCAGAAAGGGAACTGGAATTTACCATAGACCTGAAACTGGGAATCGAACCGATAGCCAGAATGCCTTATTGGATGTCGATCCCGGAGTTGCAAGAGTTGAAAATGCAACTGAAGGAGTTGTTGGACCTGGGAATGATACGTCCTAGTGTGTCACCGTGGGATGCACCAGTTATTTTCATACGAAAGAAGGACAGATCGTGGAGGTTTTGCATTGACTACCGTCAACTGAACAAGGCTACGATCAAGAATCAGTATCCCTTACCAAGAATCGATGATATGTTCGATCAAATGAAGGGTGCGATGGTGTTCTCCAATATCGATTTGCGATCTGGGTATCACCAGTTATGGATCAAGGAGGATGACATCCCT
>SNQJ01S0002019.1:116497-157209 GCA_010110895.2 Picea sitchensis | reverse complement strand
CCTCCTTTTACCCCACTTAAATGTTCAAGTACAAGATGATTCAAAATGAAAATGTCTCCTTGGTATATATAGAAGACTAGGAGGTATAATTACAACTAATGGCCTAAAGATGACATAAATAAAATAACATTACTAATCTAAATTACAACTAATGTCCTAAAGACGAGATAAATAAAATAACATTACTAATCTAATATACCCCAATTAATGGGTAATGAGCCAATATCAGGGCTTAACACTATATTACATACCCCCTAAAAACATATTTTCCTTATCCATTATAACCATTGTTAACCTAAATCCTAACCAATATAACTCTCTTCCTTCATCAAATTCTATTCTTCCTTCATCAGGATCCTTATTAGGTTCATCCTTGTCCTTTGTCAACTAATGAACATATGGAGCTATCCTTGTAACCATAGTCTTTATTGGCCATACTTTACATGGGAGTTTCTAAAGAAATTTTCAAGTAGATGGAAATTACAATAGAATCATATAAATTTCCCCTTAGTTTACAATGAAAGGAACAAAACATACCCAAGGGGTTGTTATAGAAAACCCATGAAAATTTCCATTGGTTACTCAAGTGACCACATTATACCCAAGAGCATGACCATGATTATGGGTATATTGTTGGGAGTTCCATGTGTTAATACTAAAAAGGGTTTTAGTTTGGCCAAGGCTATGAAAGAAAAAGGTCTAGTTTGGGATGCAATTGTTGGAGAAAATAAACTCCACCCAACAAAGATTGAAGAATATGGGAACTGGTGGTTTGCAAATTAAATTTTGATAGGCCCTTCACATCTATTCTTAGCATGAATAAAAGTAAAGAGTGTGATTTTATTGTCCATTGACATCTATTCCCATTGATACAATGATAATTCAGGTAAGGCCCGGAATTATAACTCTATCCATGCTCAGACCACCTATGTTTTGGCCCATGTTCCGACTAATATAATGATAAGTCAGGTAAGGCCCAAAATTATGACTCTATCCATTCTCAAGCCACCTATGTTTTGGCCCCTATTCCCACTGATATAATGAAAAGTCAGGTAAGTACTGAAATTCTGATTCTATCCATGCTCAAGCCACCTATGTTTTGGTCCATGTTCCCATTGATATAATGGTAATTCAGGTAAGGCTCGAAATTCCGACACTATCTATGCTTAGTCCACCTATATTTTGGCCCCTATTCCCATTGATACAATGATAAGTCAGGTAAGTCCCAAAATTCTTCTATCCATGCTTAGGCCACCTATGTTTTGGCCCATGTTCCCACTAATATAACGATAAGTCAGGTAAGTCTCGAAATTATGACTCTATCCATGCTTAGGCAACCTATGTTTTGGTACCTGTTCCCACTTATATAATGATAAGTCAGGTAAGGCCCAAAATTATGACTCTATCCATGCTCAGTCCACCTATGTTTTGGCCCCTATTCCCACTGATATAATGATAAGTTAGGTAGGTCCTGAAATTCTAACTCTATCCATGCTCAAGACACGTATGTTTTGGCCCCTGTTCCCACTGATATAATGATAAGTTAGGTGAGTCCCGAAATTCTGACTCTATCCATGCCCAGGCCACCTATGTTTTGGCTCCTGTTACCATTCATATAATGATAATAGGGAATAATTTAGACATAAGATCTTCATGGTATAGTTATATTCTTGAAAGGAAGTCCCTAAAATGTGAATAGGGATTATGTTTATCTTGTTGATATTGGCATCCTTTTGTATGACATGGTCAATGACAATGTGTAGTGAGACCTACAAGGCATATTGAAAACATTTTGGGTTAAAAACATTTGATCAATGTATTGTCATATAAGTTGCATATAAATACAAATTTAGTTGATTTACCAAAATAATGAATTTATGTATTTGCAAAAACTCTTTTATAAATATTTTTATTCACCAAATTTCATCTCTTTTTTTAAATATCTCAGTCGTTGATTAATCTTGGTGTAGAGGATACCAATCACAAACTAAACCCAATTAACACCCAAATTTTTGTTGTTACCACTTATTAGTAATAGGTTTTTGTGAAAAGTGACCAAACACTCTTATAATAATGAGTAAAACAACCGATCAACTAAAATTCCTTTATTTATTACTAATGACAAATCCTATTGTTGGTTGATTTTCCAAAATCATTCTACTTCGAATGGAATTAACTAGGGAATAAAATGTTGTTTGGGATGGAAATGTGGTCTATATATTAACATTTTCAAGGACTATGTAACAAATCTCAATTCTAAGAAGATTCAATTAGAACCTAATAACCTTAAGTTATTTCCTTAACCATGGCTGAAATAACACTATCATTCAATAGTCAAATTGTTACATTTCATTTCCAGGCATCATGTGTACTGAGGGCTTGAGCAACCACAAAGGAAACATACAAAGAATATTTGTCTTATGAACAAGATATGGTACTATCCATTTTGAGGTTTTACATAGAGATTGTTATTATAGACTACACTACATTGCACCATAATATAATCCCTACACTCCTTGCAAACCATGTAACAACATTCAAATTAGACACAATAGTGTTGCGACAAATTAGCTATAATATCGATGAACTTTTTTCGTCAATAGTATAGCTAATTCATCGCAAGATTATTTATATTTGTCTCTCTTGCGTCGATATCAAATGATGCTTGGATTCATTTCATATTTGGTTTATCAAATTGAAACTAAAATTTGATACTTTGTAAGCTAGTTGGACCTTGAGTCAAATACAAATATGAAATTTGGAATCATTAACATATCTAGTAGAACATATGAAAAATAGTGTTTATGGTTTACATGATGATATGATGATGGAAAAAAGAGTTTGTGTCAGTTAAATTTAAGTCTAGAAACACTCCCATATCATTAAGGCATGTGAATAGTCTATCCATGTCAAATTTCAATGCATACAGATACAGTATGAAAAAAGTTCAACCTTGGCCCCATTCAAATGTCATTGTTGCCTGCCTCTCGTATTTTTATGGTGTTCATTAAACAATCAGTGAAAAAGAGGGATTTTTCATCACAAATATGACACAGATACATCGTATATACATTGATGTAGAACCTAAAATAAAAATGAAGAAATACTAATGAAAACGTAAAACTTGCATCAACCAAATTGTGTACTTTAAAAGAAAATTAGGGTTTATGGTTTACGTGATGAATTGATGATGGAATAAAGTGAGTATGTGAGTGAAATTTGAGTCTATAAACCCTCTCATATCGTTAAGGCATTCAAATAGTCTATCCATGTCAAATTTTAGTGCATACAAAAACTATTTGAAAAAATTTCAACGTTGGCCCCATTAACATGTCACTATTGTCGGTGTCTAGTCCTAGTACAATTTTCATTCCCTATTCCTTGTTTTGTCTTCCTTGTTCCTTGTTCCTTGTTACTCATTCCTTGACCATGGTTTACTTCCCAACATCCGTTATTTTTGTAAAAAACATACTAATGGCATAAAATGCCCCACACAAAGACGAAATTAATATCCGCCACATAAGTCTTTTGTATTTTTTCAAGGACTATGTAATGAATCTCAATTCTAAGAAGATTCAAATGTGACCTAAGAACCTTAATTTATTTCCTTAACCATGGGTTACATAACACTATCATTCAATAGTCAAATTGTTAGATTTCATTGTTAGGCATCATGTGCACTGAGGGCTTGAGACACCACAAAGGAAACATACAAAGAATATTTGTCTTATGAACAAGATATGGTACTATCCATTTTTAGGTTTGGAATATAGATTGTTCTTATATTGATGCAGGAGCATCTCTCCATGTCAGCCAGCTAGCCAGCCAGTCGTGTCAAGCGTGTGCATTCAAGGCTGAAGAGAGGCGCAGCCTCATCTTCTATTTTGTAATTGAATGTAATTAAATGTCTAGGCTGTTGAGTCATAGAGTTGTGTCTTTGCGCAGGCTGAAGATAAGAAGGCCTTTAATGTTTTGTAAGGCTGATATCTAGATCTGGATAGTGGAATAGAGAGCCCATTCAATGTAATTGAATAGGGTAGTTATATTGGAGGGAAGAGCTCGAAGAACCTCCTCACGTAAAAGAGGAATTGTATCTCTTAGAGTAGTGAGTTGGAGAAGAGAGTTAGTGTGTGATAGTCTGTGAGTAGAGATTAGAAGAGAAGGAGTCGAGAATTTGTTACAGGATGTGCTCAGGAACACCTTGTAAATGCAGGCATTTGCCATTTTAATATAAACAAAAGCAGTTTTTCCTGCATGTGTTTTTGTGTTATGTGGATGTCTATGAGTGTTCTTTATATATGTTGTAGATGTATAATGTAGGGTTTAATTTGCAGGAGTGTGTGTGATTTTAGGTGAAGGTCTTTGAGGCTTCATACCAGGAGGGTGTGACAGAATACTGCGCGTTCTGATAGCCGTGCACAGAGGTTGCACTTCTGAATTCTGCGGGTTCAGACAAAGACGTGATGGGGAACAAGAACTGGAGTCAACAAATCAGTGAAGACCTCAAGTTTGCTAAACACCTTGGGGGCAAGGCTGTGTATGAGAGACACAGTTGCAGACATAAACTCTGCTGTGAGTTCTGTAGAGCTCTGCCAAGTGGGCATTGAGCATAGGCACAGGGTGCTGAAGAAGAACTTTGTTGTGAGTTCAGACAGGAGAACCAGAATCACTGAGGATTCTGAGAGCTCTACCAAGTGGGCATCGAGCAAGTACATAAGGTGCACAGGATAAGATTCTCTGCTAGGAGGGCATTGAGACATTGTGCAGACAGGCACAAAAGAGAAGAGAACTCCTTGAGTTCTTAAATTCTGAAGGAAGAGTCCACTGAGGGGTTTTCACAGGGTTGTTGAACACCTTGATAGGATTAGAAAGGGGTTGCTTGAGTGAAGAATCGCCAGAAGGGAATATGAATTCTCCATCTAAGGGACAAAGGATGAGTTCCTGGGAGTTCGAAGCTACAAGAGAACTCCAGGCGGATAACACCTGTGTGTGCATGTGAATACTCTACAGAGACGTAGGAGTTGAAGAATCCTTTAAGGATTCGAAAGAAGGATAAGCTCATGAGGGTCAACATTTTTATACACGCGGTGAAGCTCCGAGTCAAGAGTTTGTGGGGAAGGAAGAAGACAAAGGGTCGAGGACTTTTGGATCTTTTGGAATTATTCCAAGTGCAGGACAAAAGTGCACAAGTCAGGGGGAAGCACAGCAGTCGTCAAATCGGTTGGAGAAAAGAGATTTGGACTATTGGTTTCTACGTCCAGGAAGGAGAAAGAAGAGGATATCATGAGATTTTGGATCTCACCTAGATACCCGTCATCCATTGGATCGGCTGGAAGGTGCATGGGGTTTAAACCTTCTCAAGTGAGAAAGAGTTCCGACACATATCGGGATATCGAGGCATCGAGAATCAGGATATCGGAAATCCCGTGGATAGGAGATACAGTAAGTTCATAGTGAAAACCCCGATACAAATCTGAGTTGTCCATCTATCGGGATAGGTGGTAGAATTTGAGGGCCATTGGCATATTGGGTGTCTCGAGACTAAGGGTCTGAGACCTGTTAAACCCTGAAACCGTGAGAAACCCATAGCTGTGGATCTCGGGAGGGACATGTGTCACGATCATCCAACATTAGGGGTTGCATAGGTAAGTGTTTTTTGGTTTTGTAACTAATGAAACCCGAGGGTTGATCTGAACTGTCCATCCACTTGGGATGCGTGTCAGAGATATGAAAAAAGTTGGGGGTCGACATTTCGTGAGTCCTGGGGGACTTGCAATTCGGAATCGCGAAGTTCGATTTTCTGAAAAGAGGAGAGTTCTGTATGGGACCCAACTGACGTCATCTCATTATAACGAGACATCGGGAATTTCCACGGGGAAAACCCCGAAGTGGTGAGAACCATCCATCCTTGAGGATGTGTGGCCGAGATCGAAGAAATCAAGAAATTTCCCGAAAGGAAAACTCGTCAATCGAGAAATTGCGAGTCGAAATATCAGGGATTTTGTGGGCAAGATATTTAATACATTTTGACACTCAAAACCCCAAATCTCAATCAGGAGTATGACTATGGTCATATAAGAGGAGGTCGTGTGGACTAGGGTGTAGCTAGGAGGGGCTAAGGAAAGAAAGGCCATTTCGGGAGTCAAGAGGTCGAGAGGTCAGACTTTTGAATAGGGAAATCCTGAAAGACATAATACTATGGTATTATGAGAAGTGGTCATGTGGACCAGGAGTTTGGCCAGGTGGGGGTAATGAAAAAAGGAGAGCGCATCGACAAATTGTTGATCGGGAGATCGCGGGGACAAAGATTCATGACATTGGGGATCATGAAACCCCGAAACTCGAAATTTCATCGCGAAAGCTCACGGTTAAGTGCAGAAGACCGTGAGGAAAAAGAAAAGGACCCGTGGATCAGGTTTTTAATAGAGATTCCACTGAGGAATCGGAAGAGCCTCTTCGGCTCGAGGAAGACATTCAATGATCCTTAAGATCGGGAGGTCAGCGCAGAGGCCTTTGCTGAGGCAGAGGGTGTGGTCTGTGTCAGTTTCGTATCAGAGAATGATTCTTTCTTATTTACTTTAGGCAAGGGAGGTAAAGAAAGATAAAGCGTTGGAGACTCTGGTGGTTGTTTGCACGTAGGCAATAATCAAGAAGACATTCAGGAGGACTGTAGGATGAAGCTAGAAACACTCTTGGTGCAGAGTGACAGCAACAGGTTTGCTAGGAGAGAATACAAGGATAGCCACATGGCTACTGAAGGCCGTAGATTTACTGGAAGAAAGGACCTAGACCTGATGAGTGACGCAGAATGGGATGAAGAACCCGCTGAGATGAACACAAGAATGGATGAAATTGCAATTGAGATGCAGTAGGATAAGAGTTCAAGATGGGTGTATGAATGGCCAATGAAGAAGGAAAAATAAAAATGACCAGTCAAGGAGTTTATGGTCAGAAGGCAGTGCAAGTTGTTAAAATGGTGGTTGAGGTATGTTGAAAACCTCAATGGACCAGAAGAGGAAATGGTTCAGGTGTGTGAACCAAAGACTGGGAGAGGTCTCAATTATGCAGATAATGAAATGGGATCAACTGAGGATCTCAAGCACTACCAAGAGGGTAGAGAGGAAATTCCCAATTGCCAGGTGGGCAACGAGTTGAGATCACTGCAGGATCTCACGGACTGTCAGGAGGATAGCCAAGGAATTTCACATTGCCAAGTGGGCAATGATATGAGGTCACTGCGGGATCTCACAGACTGCCAGGAGGGAAGAGAAAGGTTTCCAGTTTGTTAGGTGGGAAAGAAAATAGATATGGAATTAGTTGATTCCATGGACTACCAGGAGAGAAGAAGAGACATCCCATATTTCCAGGTGGGCAGGGATGAGCAGATGAGTTGGAATCAGCCAAAAGAGATGAAAAAGAAGGTGAGCTTAGAGATGAGTTTGGATAAGCATGTGCAGCTGACAAAGGAGGATTTGAGAAGCCTTATGATGATTGGGGGAATACATATATTCCTACCACTAGCCTAGGAGGAGGCATAAATCTGTGTTGCAGGTGTAGGAACAATAGAAGGATAGCCAGCTGAGACTGTCAAAGAAGGATTGGAGAAGATATCTGAAGCTTCCCAAGAAGGAAAAGAGAATGAGCATTCTGAGGAATGGCTAAATCCTGAGAAGCTAGCAGCATAGGAAGAAAAAGAGCAGGTAGGAAGATTTACCACTCCATGGGATAGGGAGCTAGAGATGCTGGAGGATTGGCTGAACAATCTAGATCTAGCAAGAGAACTAGTAGAAGTTGAGCTGTCAGAGAAGGTGACTGAACATAAAGTCAGTCATGAAAAGACTGTAGAGATGAATTCTGCAACAGAGAGGCAACTTGAGGCCACATATGAAGATGAAGACGGAGGCGTGAGAGATCACAGTGATATGCCCATGTGAAAAAAAAAATTGCAGCTGAGGAGGCTGCAATAACATGGCCAACCGTTGGAGAAACTGGATGTAGTGATCAGGGAGATCAGAAGGCTGATGTTGAGGTCAGCAGAAAATACCAGCAAGGAGAGGCTGAGAAGAAGGAAGGAAGTAGCAGTAGCAGTGGCAGGAAGATGGAGCAGATGAATAGCTCCAGAGGATGATTTGGGATCCAGGAGGACTTCAACATCAGAGATGTGAAGCTCATGAGCAAGAGCTCATGAATTTTGTAGCTGAGGAGTATGATGCATAAGAATCTCTCCACGTCAACTTGCTAGCCATCCAGTCGTGTCAGGCGCATGCATTCAAGGCCGAAGAGAGGTGCAACCTCATATTCTATTTTGTAATTGAATGTAATGAAATGTCTAGGTTGTTCAGCCATAGAGTCGTGCCTTTGCACACAATATAGATAATAAGTCCTTTAATGTTTTGTAAGGCTGAGATCTAGATCTGGATAGTGGACTATAAAACCAATTCATTGTAAATGAATAGGGTAGGTAGATTGGAGGTAAGAGCTCGAAGAGCCTCCTCACGTAAAAGAGGAATTGTATCTCTTAGAGTAGTGATTTGGAGAGGAGAGTTAGTGTGTGATAGTCTGCGAGTAGAGAGCAGAAGAGAAGGAGTCGAGACCTTGTTATAGGCTGTGCTCAGGAACACCTTGTAAATACATGCATTTTCCATTTTAATATAAACAAAAGCAGTTTTTCCTGCATGTGTTTTTGTGTTATGTGGATGTTTGTGAGTGTTATTTATATGTGTTGTAGATGTATACTATAGGGTTTCATTTGTAGGAGTGTGTGTGATTTCAGGTGAAGGTCTTTGAGGATTCATACAAGGAGGGTGTGACAAAATGCTGCGGGTTCTGATAGCCGTGCACAAAGGTTCCACTTCTGAATTCTGCGGGTTCAGAAAAAGATGTGTTAGGGAAAAAGAACTGGAGTCAAAAACTCAGTGAAGACCTCAAGCTTGTTGAACACCTTGGAGGCAAGGCTGTGTATGAGAGACACAGTTGCAGACAGAAACTCTGCTGTGAGTTTTGTAGAGCTCTTCCAAGTGGGCATTGAGCATAGGCACAGGGTGCTAAAGAAGAACTTTGTTGTGAGTTCAGACAGGAGAACCAGAATCACTGAGGATTCTGAGAGCTCTTCCAAGTGGGCATCGATCAAGCGCATAAGGTGCACAAGATAAGATACTCTTCCAGGAGGGTATTGAGACATTATGCAGACAAGCACAAAAGAGAAGAGAACTCTTTGAGTTCTGAAATTCTGAAGGAAGATTCCACTGAGGGGTCTTCAGAGGGTTGTTGAACACCCTGATAGGATTAGCAAGGGGTTACTTGACTGAAGGATCGCCGGAAGGGAATATTAATTCTCCATCTGAGGGAGAAAGGATGAGTTCCTGGGAGGTTGAAGCTAAAAGAGAACTCTAGGCGGATAGCACCTGCGTGTGCATGTGAATAGTCTACAGAAACGTAGGAGTTGAAGAATCCTTCGAGGATTCGAAAGAAGGATAAGCTCAGGAGGGTCAGCATTTTTATACACACGGTGAAGCTCCGAGTCGAGAGTTCATAGAGAAGGAATAAGACAAAGGGTCGAGGCCTTTTGGATCTTTTGGAATTCTTCCAAGTACAGGAAGAAAGTGTGCAAGTCAGGGGGAAGCACAACAGCCATCAGATCGGTTGGAGAAAAGAGATCTGGACCGTTGGTTTCTATGTCTAGGAAGGAGAAAGAAGAGTGCACAGAAGAAGAGATCATGAGCTGTCGGATCTCACTTAGATACTCGTCAAATTTTGGATCAATCGGAATGTGCACGGGGTTTAAACCTTCTCAAGCGAGAAAGAGTTCCGACACATATCGAGATATCGAGGCATCGAGAATTGGGATATTGGAAATCCCGTGGACATAAGATCGAGTAAGTTCACAGTGAAAACCCCGATACAAATCTGAGCCATCCATATTTCAGGACAGGTGGTAGAAGTTGAGGGCCATCGACATATCGGGAGTCTCGAGACTAAGGGTCCGAGACCTGTTAAACCCCAAAACCACGAGAAACCCACAACCATGGATCTCGGGAGGGACATGTGTCGCGATCATCCAACATCGGGGGTTGCGTAGGTAAGTGTTTTTGGTTTTGTAATTGATGAAACCCGAGGGTTTATCTAAACCATCCATCCACTTGGGACACGTGTCAGAGATCTGAAGAAAGTCGGGGGTCGACATTTCGTGAGTCCTGGGGGACTTGCAATTCGGAATCGTGAAGTCTGATTTTCTGAAAAGAGGAGAGTTTCGCGTGGGACCCAACTGATGTCATCTCATTATAACGAGACATCAGTAATTTCCATGGGGAAAGACCCGAAGTGGAGAGAACTATCCATCCTTGAGGATGCGTGGCCGAGATCGAAGAAATCGGGAAATTTCTCGAAAGGAAAAGTCGTCAATCGGGAAATCGCGAGTCGAAATATTGAGGATTTCGTGGGCAAGAGATTTAATACATTTTAACACTCGAAACCCCGAATCCCGATCAGGAGTATGACTGCAGTCATATAAGAGGAGGTCATGTGTACCAGGGTATAGCCAGGAGGGGCTAAGGTGAGAAAGGCCATTTCAGGAGTCAAGAGGTCGAGAGGTCAGGCTTTTGAATAGGGAAATCCTGAAAGACATAAGGATGCGGTCTTATGAGAAGTGGTCATGTGGACCAGGAGTTTGGCCAGGCAGGGTTAAGGCAAAAAGGAGAGCGCATCGACAAATCGGTGATCGAGAGATCGTGGGGATAGAGATTCGTGACATTGGGGATCACAAAACCCCGAAACTCAAAATTGCATCGGGATAGCTCATGGTTAAGTGCAGAAGACCGTGAGGCAAAAGAAAAGGACCTGTGGATCGGGTTTTTAATAGATATTCCACTGAGGAATCAAAAGAGTCGCTTCAGCTCGAGGAAGACATTGAACAATCCTTAAGACCAGGAGGTCAGCGCAGAGGCCTTTGTTGAGGCATAGGGTGTGGTCTACGTCATATATACTACACTACATTTGACCATAATATAATCCCTACACTCCTTTAAAAACATGTAACACCATTCAAATTAGACACAATATTCTTGCGACGAATTAACTATACTATCGACAAACGTTTTTCATCGATAGTATAGATAATTCGTCCCAAGATTATTTACATTCTTCTCTCTTGCGATGATATCAAATGATGCTTGGATTCATTTCATATTTGGTTTATCAACTTGAAATTAAAATTTGACACTTTGAAAGCTAGTTGGACCTTGAGTCAAATACAAATATGAAATTTGGAATCATTAACATATCTACTAGAACATATGGAAAATAGGGTTCATGGTTTACATGATGATATGATGATGGAAGAAAGATTGTGTGAGTGAAATTTGAGTCCAAAAACCCTCCCATATTGTTAATCCATGCAAATATTCTATCCATGTCAAATTTCAATGCATACAGATACAGTTTGAAAAAATTTCAACGGCGGCCCCATTCACATGTCATTGTTGCCCGCCTCTAGTATTTTTATGGTGTTTATTAAAAAATCAATGAAAAAGAGGGATTTTTCATCACAAATATGAAACAAATACATTATAGATACATTAATGTAGAACTTGAATGGAACATGAAGAAAGACTGGCGAAAACTTAAAACTTGCGTTAACCAAATTGTGTACTTTGAAAGAAAATTAGGGTTTATGGTTTACATGATGAATTGATGATGGAAAAAAGTGGGTGTGTGAGTGAAATTTGAGTCCAGAAACCCTCCCATATCATTAATTCATGTGGATATTCTATCCATGTAAAATTTTGGTGCATACAAAAATTGTTTGAAAACAATTCAACGTTGGCCCCATTCACGAGTTACTATTGCCGATGTCCAGTCCTAATACAATTTCCATTCCTTGTTCCTTTTTCCATTTTCCTCATTCCTTGTTCCTTGTTTCTCATTCATTGACCATGGTGTAGTCCCCAAGATCCATTATTTTTGTACAAAACATACTAATGGCATAAAATGTCCCACACAAAGACCAAATTAATATCTTCTACATAAGTCTTTTGTATATTTTCAAGGACTATGTAATGAATCTCAATTCTAAGAAGATTCAAATAGGACCTAAGAAACTTAAGTTCTTTCCTTAACCATGGGTGGCATAACACTATCATTCAATAGTCAAATTGTTACATTTCATTTTCAGGCATCATGTGTATTGAGGGCTTGAGCCACCACAAAGGAAGCATACAAAGAATATTTGTCTTATGAACAAGATACAATACTATCCATTTTGAGGTTTGGCATAGAGATTGTTATTATAGAATACACTACATTGCACCATAATATAATCCCTACACTCCTTGCAAACCATGTAACACCATTCAAATTAGACACAATATTCTTGTGACAAATTAACTATACTATCGACGAACTTTTTTCCTCAATAGTATAACTAATTCGTCGCAAGATTATTTACATTCTTCTCTCTTGCGATGATATAAAATGATGATTGGATTCATTTCATATTTGGCTTATAAACTTGAAATTAAAATTTGATACTTTGCAAGCTAGTTGGACCTTGAGTCAAATACAAATATGAAATTTAGAATCATTAAGATATCTAGTAGAACATATGAAAAATAGGGTTTATGGTCTACATGATGATATAATCATGGAACAAAGTGTGTGTGTGAGTGAAATGTGTGTCCAAAAACCATCCCATATCATTAAGGCATGCAAATAGTCTATCCATGTCAAATTTCAATGAATACAGATAGAGATTGAAAAAAAATTAACGTTGGCCCCATTCACATGTCATTGTTGCCTGCCTCTAGTATTTTTATGGTGTTGATTAAACAGTAAAAGAAAAAGAGGAATTTTTCATCAAAAATATGACACATATACATTGTATATACAATAATGTAGAACCTGAAATAAAAATGAAGAAAGACTGATGAAAACTTAAAACTTGCATCAACCAAATTGTGTACTTTGAAAGAAAATTAGGGTTTGTGGTTTACATGATGAAATGACGTTGGAAGAAAGTTGTCGTGTGAGTTAAATTTGAGTCTAGAAACATTCTCATATCGTTAAGGCATGAGAATAGTCTATCCATGACAAATTTCAGTGCATACATAAATTGTTTGATAAAATTTCAATGTTGGCCCCAATCACAGGTCACTGTTGTCGATGTCTAGTCCTCGTACAATTTTCGTTCCTTGTTCCTTGTAAAATTCATTCGACATTACACACATCCCAACATATAGTATTGAAAGGGAGTATTTTTATGGCGTTGATTAAGAAATCAACGAAAAATAGGGATTTTTCATTGAATATATATTAATGTAGAACCTGAAAGAAAAATAAGGAAAGACTGATGCAAACATAAAACTTGCATCAACAAAATTGTGTACTTTGAAAGAAAATTAGGGTTTCAAAAAAAATATATATATATAAATGAAAAACACGTTCATCAAAACTTCGTTGATGCAATACTGTGATAAGAATATTCATGAAATATTATACGATCATGATGGTATAAAAATGAAAGAGATTCTCTTGGTTTCAAGAATAATTTATCCTCTATTGAACAAGGCCAACCACGTGAATGTGGAAGCTCATATGGCACCTCCACTCCCCCTCACATCACTCTCAATTAATCCCAAAAACCCAATCTATAAAATAGAGAATAATCGAAAGCAACGTCCTATTAAGATTTATGCATAGAAACTACAAAAAAAAAATTGATGAAGGTACATGAAATTATGTGTTTCTAAATGATATTTCTAGTATACCAGGCACTTTAGTATGTTGGAAACTATTTTCAGGTTTCACATAATAATTAAACATGTAACATAGGATATAAAAACATCACATAAAACTTAAAAACATGTAATTAACCCATGACATTATAAGTAAATTATTTTAGGAGAATAATTCATACAAATTAAAATATTATATAGTCACGTACCTAATCCAACCTCAAAATCTATGTAATCATCCTTGTTTTTTATCATGATCTTCTTCATCGAAATTGACATCTATATCATCATCCTGTTCATAGACAATTTTGAAATGATTGATGATATCATCATTGTCATCAATTTCAATTTCGAGCATATTTTCGTTGACATCATCATCAAGAATTGCAATATTGTCTCATATGCTTGGATCATGATCTTCGTCGTATTCTTCATTTGTCAACCCTCGATGATATTTTGGCTCTATCTGATCTGTCAAATCATCTTCTTGATCTTCAATATCATCTTCTTCTATCAAATGAGTATACTTAATTGGCCTTCCTCTTGGATCATATCTAACAACAAATGACCAATCCCTTTCACTTGGAACATTCGAGTAAAAGACTTGTTCACCTTGGCTTGGAAAAACATAGAAATCATGTCCTCTTTCAAAAACCGTTGTTTTAATCATTGGAAATTTGTTGGCATGTTGAATAATAGTTCTTTCCTCATCGTGTTCATGCATTCATAACCTATAACATTTGACATCAAACATAACTAATTTGAAGGAATTAAAGTCACACTCAAGTATATCGTTTAAATACCCCTAGTATCTATTTTTAGATTCTCGAGGATGTGTGTCACTCCTAGAGGAAACATTAGTGACTTGGAATAATGTAGTTATCCCAATATCAAAAATTTTCTTGGTTTCATCGAATTGTTTGATGCAAAACTTATGACCATTGCACCACATAGCCATGTGGTGTTTCAACTTCAATATGTCAGATGTGTAAAATATTCATTGTCAATTAATAAATGAACATATATTTATATAACTTAAAAATTATATGAAAAATACAGTACACATGTAGTCACATTAATATAATATAAAATAACTCAATAAAATGGGTGAATTTGATTACCTGTCCATCTTTCAAACCATATGCTAAATCAATTTCCCTTTGCGTAACATTGACATCTCCATTACGATGAGCTTCTCTAACCAATTAAGATAGTCATTGCCATGATAACCTACCTCCATTATGTTGTTTACATATTTAAATCCATACATTCATCTAGTCAAGATTATTTGCAATGTATAAATGCAGTTCATCCCACTCTTGAGCAACTGAATCAAAAAATCATAATCCACCAATATTAAATATTAGTTATAACATCCAATATGAAAGTAATTATAAATATTAATAATTTATGAAATAAATTATATTAATATATTAATGAGTATGATCATATACACAAAAGAATTAAAATTTATATGTATTATTAATATAAATTTTCACAACTATTAATATATTACCTCTCAATTTTTTCATTCTACCTTTCCCCAATATATGCTCCTGATCTTCACAGTTTTTGATGGAGTTCACATCCCAAATCCGATCCATTGCATGCATAGTTGGCACTGCTAATTTAGGAATATATTGACTAATATACACCATGGATTGATATACCATTTATCCCTCCACCATAGAACCCTCAGTACATGCTCTTTGCCTAACCAACGCCCTCATTGATTTCAAGTGCCTCTCCACCATCCACATTGACCTTGTGTGAACAGGTCCACAAATTTCAATCTCCTCAACTTGGTGTATGAGGTAGTGTTCTCGTGCATTGAAAAATGTTGAAGGTATATACTTTTGCATGTCACACATTAGATGAGTAATTTCTCTCTTCCAATACTTTATATCATCTTCATGGATTTCTTTCAATGACAACCATCTACATGAGATCATGACATAAGAAAATAACATGTTTCAACATAGCATAATATAATATATTACATTAGAAGTAAAACACATGTCATTAAGTACAACAATAATTTGAAAGAACATTTTGCATATAAATCAAAACTACTTACCTCATGTATTTTCAAAGATTATATATAACTTATTTGACGTTGTTGTCAAAGTCATTTGGGAGAGATAGCAGTAGAACATACTATAACAAAAAAATGAATCATTATTTGTTTTGACCAAACTAGACAAGAAAAATAAATAAAAATAAGAGATGTATAAGGCCAATATATATAAATATGTATACCAAAATTATTACCTTAATGAAGATATGCCAATCATGTGTTTTTACCCCACTAAATTCACCTTTCTTCATTAAGATATTATTTATGTTTGAAGAAAAACCCGTGGGAAATTTAATTTTTGGAATGACTTCTTTTACATCATTGGTTTGTTTCTCTGTTAATAACCATGGAAGGTTATTTCGGTCTACTACTTCATCTGATCTATTTGAATATCGGATCACACTTCACATTGCATCATTGGCTTCCTAAATGTCAGTACAAAGTTTGACAATTTTTTCTTTGTCCCTCCTACCATCTATGATTCTCCATAATGTTTCAATCACATTCTTCCCAATATGCATTGTATCAAACAAATGAGCTATTTTTAGCTCCTCATAATAGTGAAACCTCATGAATTGAGATGGATAACATTTCATTCCTTGTGGAAGGCAATTATTAATACCTTCATGATGATTGCGGAATTCATGAAGCATAAAAGAAATCACAATTTTTTTTATCAAATACGGTAAAATAAATTCAATGATTAAAATAAAAATTCAAAAAATACATGATAAATGATACATCATGAAATTGAGTAGCTTGACGATTTATATTATATTCCAACCTCCATAGGTGAGGTTTCATTCTTCATAGTTTTAAACCAGTCTATTCTTTGACATTGAAAACATGTTTTTCAGTAGTACGGTACCTACGGTTCTTAGGAACAAGGTTCCTATACTCATCGAACACCATCTTTCCTAAAATTTTTGAATGATGATACTTCATCTTAGGGCCACAAACTGGACATGAAAATTTACCCTTTGTTTGAAGACCTGCAACAAATGGATTAATGTTAATTATACGATAAAATTATTTAAAAATTAAACATGCACCATGATAACATTAAAAAATTATATAGTATTAAATAGTAATATTAGAATGCTACATACCACAAAAATGTGTTAGTCTAGGGGCATCATGAATTGTACATAAAATTATTCCACGGAATTTAAATTTCTTCTCTCTGATTGGTTTACATAAGTCATACATTGTGATGCGAGCCCATAAATTTAGTAGCTCGTCGATAAGAGGCTCGATATATACATTCATATATTTAACCTGGTACTTACCTAATTGTTTGAAATTACACATAATTACTATAGGAATGATATCATGTAATATATATAAGTAAATAAATAAACAAACGATAGTATGCAAAAATTGAAACAAATGAAAATGTTACATTCAAAAAAATAATGTAAACAAGTACCTGGAACAATCATTGTCAACATTATGTGCTCCCTCTTTATTGACATCTAAGGAGGAATTTTATTTTTCATAACAAAAGTAGGCCACACTGAGTAATTAGTCCTAAGCTCTCTGAATGGATTATCACCATCAGTTGTCAATGAAAGCCTAACATTATGAGGTTCATCTTTGAGATCTGCCCATTTTTCCTCAATTTCCCTAAATGCAAAACCATTAGAAGGAATTCAAAGAACACCATCTCCACTTCTGTTATGTTCATTGTAATCCATAAATTGTGCTATGGTTTCACACCTGAACCATTGTTGCAAACATGGAATTATGGGAATATGACAAAGAACCTTTCGAGGCACCCTTTTTGTTACTTGATTTCTTGAATATCTACTGATAAGACATTGCGAACATTATTTTTTTGAAGCAGGTTGTCCATAATATATAATATGGTCATTAGTACATGCATCTATAGTTTGATAATCCATTCCAATGTCTTTCATAATGGCATGCAAACCTCGATATGTGAGAGGTAAAATATTTGACGATGGTAACAAAAATACATCTAACAATCTACAAAATAACAAATAACTAGTTAATGTAATAATATTAATCGTAAAAATTGCATTCTTATTTTATACATTAATTAAAACTAAAAAAATTAGAAAAAAATCAACATTTATGTATAATATGAGATGGAACATATTACATACATTACGATCTATGTCATACAAGCGTTCAAAAAATTATTCATAACCTTTAAGTTCACTAGTAGCAATGTAGCGGAGAGAAGATTTGATCTTGATCCTTCATAAAGTCATTTATTTTCCTTTTTCTAATAGAGGTTGATCATAAATACCAGCATTGTCCCCATCCTCATCCGACTTTGAAAAAAAATATTGGATCATTTGATTTGTACCATCATCTTCTTCCATGAGATCCTCATTTGCTTGTTCATGTTGTTCCTCATCTTGTACAACATCGTTTCTACTAATACTTGGTGCAATATTCTAGGGAAAGTTAGAGGGAAACTCTAACTTTATAATCACAAACAATCATGAAAAATTAGTGTATACTATAACAAACATTCAAACAATATATATCATGAAAAATTAGTGTATACTATAACAAACATTCAAACAATATATATATATATATATATATATATATATATATATATATATATATATATATAATTGACAAAATAAAAACAGATAATGAATTAATATATAGCTAATTACCATGGGACGATATTCACTCGATCTGGCATCAATGTGCCCATATTTCCTACAATTGTTTGTAGTTATTGCTATTAAAATTCTTACGGGACATATGAGGCAACATTTTTTGCAAGGGAAATAACACATACCATAACCCTTTTCACCTACTTTACTTTTTCCCCACCTCTAACTATATTCTACGACATTCTTCCACACAACTTCCACACAAAAATACCCTTTTGGGACTATCATTGTTATAGCAATATTGTCGCAACATCTTTAAATCATCAAATATTTATAGGTCAATTTAGGTCACGGTCATCGCAATTGTGACGACTGTGACCTAAATATAACAAATAAATATTGTTATATTTAGGTCACTTTGTCGTAGATGGGAATGATTATAACGGTGAATTTGTCGATCTTGTGACAAACGTTGACTATATCAATTTAGACTTTGTTAAAATGTATAACGGTCAATATGGATAGTATCAAAAAGTGTAACAGTCAATAGTGAGTGCCACTCTTGCGACGAACACAGAAGGTTGTCGAAATAGAGACAATATTCCACCATCTTGATTATCATCACAAAACAAACGAAAGTTTCGTTCCATCGATAGAGCGACGAATACGGGGTGGATTAATATCAAAATTGAAAAAATGAACTTTTTCTCTTGAATTTTGTGACGAAAGAGTACTTTCGTCGCAAGGAGTCATCACAATTTTTTCAATATGTAGTAGTGGATGCAAGAAAATATTTCCACCTCAGTAATGCACCGATTATTCATCACAACAAAGTGCATTTAAGAAGGGGAGAGGTCCCATCCCTCTCATTTTTCCATTAAATCTTAAAATTCATTGTAATTAAAAGAAAATTAAATTTTGTATGGCTGAGTAGAGCCGAGTTTATGCCTTTGTACTGGAAGCATATAGAGAGGCCTTTAATGTGCTATGATTTGTGTAGATCATGATAATCTCCTTAGATATGATAAAGTAAATGTTCATTGATTGTAATTAAGCCTCAATAGATAGGCATTTTAATTTTGATATGATGTCACTAGCGTAGTTGGAGGGAAAGGCTCGATGAGCCCCTCTTGTAAAAAGCATTGTAATGTATGCCAAATAGAGGTTTCTGAAGGTTGAGAGAGAGAACAACATTGTAACTCGAAGAGATTCAAGACTCTGTTGTAGTCTAAGCTTTCACATATTGTAATTAATATTCAGATATTAATACAAAAGAATAGATTTCACTATTTATCAATTCTTGTGTGGCGAATGTTTATGAATATTATATATGTGTTTATGTGTTCATATGTTGTAGATGATAGGTTTACATTTGTAGGGATAGACATAATTATCTATCTGTGAATTTGATGTATTATTTTTGGGTTCTTTAGGATAAATTAAAGGAGTGCATGATAGAGTATTGGAAACTCTGTGAGCCAACACAAGGAGTGTGTATCTAAACTCTTCTTCAAGTTCAGAGGATAATGTTCCTGGAGGGCACACAAGAAAAGTTCACATATTCAAAGTGTATCCTCAAGGTTACTAAACACCTTGAATGAGAAACTGTGTAGAGAATGCACAAAATATGGACTTGTTGAACACTCTGTAAAGCTCTGCTAGATGATCATTGAGCAAGTGCAAGTGTGTAGAAGTGAACTCTATTTTGAGTTGAGAGAGAAGAGAAGTGTCAAGCAGAATACACCCCATATTTAATGAACACTCTCAAGATCTCTTGAAGGAGAAAATACCTCGGAGTTTATGAATACTCTATAGGGAAATAAGCTTTGCAAGGTGTGCATTGATCAGATGCAAGAAATGCATAAGTGGACTTGAGAGAGATCGAGATTCTGGAGGAACACCCATGCAAGGAATGAACTAGGCAAACACTTATACAAGTGTTGAAGAGGTCTGAGGATTTCAGATAGGAAATCACAAGGAGTGTGCCATAGGTAAAGTATTTCAACTTTACAAACCTCAGGAGGGATAGTTACTTCGCACACAAAATCTTGACAAATGGAGAATAAGGGTCGATTCCCTTGGAAGGCTGAGAAACTATAAGGCTTGGGAGAGATAGTTCAAGTTTTCACGAAGACTCCATAAGGCGCATAGAGGACAAGGACCTATACAGGTTCAATATTGAGGAGGCAAGAAAGGGGTGATCGAAGGCCAACGTTTCAAGTGAGAAATCTTAGAAGGAGTGGAGTTTTCAAAGCACAAGCTAAGGAGGAGTATATAGCCTTGCAGGAGAAGGTCCAAAGGCCAAACCTTTGAAAATTTTGACGAATCCTTCATCGAAGGGAAATTTCTGTAGTGTGAGGAGAAGGAAGCTACAACATTCATCAGATATGTTGTTGGGAGAAATATGGGTCATCGGATTCTACATCCAGATACCCAAAGGAGCATGTAGAGGAGGAGAATAGATCCTAGTCATCAGATCTAGATGTGAAGGACCAACAGGCTTTGGATCTAGGTAACGGCACGAGCCTTAAAATATTTTAAAGTACACAGGAGAAAATTGTAGCCAAAGTCCTGAAGTTCTGAAGATTGTCAGAACCATCCATCGTTCAAAGGGACATGTGTGGATAGATCAGAGATTTCATGAGAGTGACAAAGTTCCAGGAGATCTGTGTGGAGCAGAAGAAAAATTGTTGAAGTCATGAAGGGTGAAGAAATCCAGACCGATGAATATTGAAGGGACACATGGCGGGATATCTTGCATCCCAGAGGAGCGAGTGTAGAAGAGTTAGGAGAAATCCCAAGAAGCCAGAAGCTGAAGCGGATCTGGGTTGTTGATGTAAGCTAAGGGCGGGGACTGTTGATCCACGTTCCAGTTGTGTTCACGGTTCAGAGCTTGAAGGTTTTGGAGTTTGTTTTTATGAAAACGAATAAAGATTGAAGACCTAAAGAGCCTTTTGGTTGAAGCCCCGGGTCATAGCCTGAGGTTTCATAAAGGAAGGGGACATAGCATAAGGAGCTAGCTACCGCCATTTTAAAACTGCCAAGAGCACCAATAAAAGAGATCAAGGGCTACATAGAACTTGAACCTAAGGAGATAAGGAGCATGTGTATAGTGGTTTTGGGTTCCAGTAAGGGCCCGCAGAGCTGATTTAGATCAATGTTTAGAACTATCCTTGACCGGGAGGTCGCAGAATCCTCAGGAGGGAAGGGGTTTGCATCATGTTTCCCTATAAGAACCAAGATCTCTCACTGTGCAAGACTGCTTCTTGAAGCCATATTTTTGTAAAGAAAAATCCTTCCCAATAATAAGATGAATAATATTTTTTTCTTTCCTTAAAAATATCAACCTAAACAATAATATATATTCACCCTCTTCTTTACCTAAAATATATATTTTATATCATTACATACTATGTCGGTTAACAAAACCCCATATTTTAAAGTATTAAAAAAGATGCTCGGTATAAATTCCAATTGTAATAAAAAATCTTAAATAAAAATGATGAGAGGGAGGGATGTACACCCATAATATTCACAAAATTAACTGTAATATATTTACCATGGAAAGATAATTTTGAATGGCACATTAATTCTTGTGACCGAGGAGAGAACAAAACAATGTTATGTTTGTTGTCGGTGGAAAAAGAAGGCAATGATCACTGCAAAATATATTGGTGGGTATTCCTTGAGTCTACATATCTCCAACCAAAACAGTGGCAATGAAACCCTTGAATCACGATGATATTCTGTCTAATAGAAGGCAAACTCCACTCAATTATTTTTCTCCTGCCACTTTTATGGCTTTGCAATATTCTTCATTGAATAGGCAGTGGCTTAGATCTGATAGTTTCCTCACTAGCCTGACTCTATGACACCACTTTAAAGGATGAGGGGAGATAATTCCCTATATATGTGACTGTATGACTCTCACACAATCACACACAAGAACCGAAACACAAGACACAAGTTGCTTCTCTAAAAAATTGATGTCGTCATTGATTCTCAAGTGGTAGTTAAATACACAAAACTTTCTAATACTAAGACTCACAAATATAGCTCATGCATAACTAACTCAAACTCTACTAGACTCTAAAATTAATACTTTCCTAAAATATCTAATGCATGACTAACTAGAACTCTTCTATAGTCTAAATTCAAAAAACTTTCCAAAAATTGTAGCGGGAGTAATTATTTTCTAACAATTCCTACATAAGTAACTATTTCCATACAAGTTAGTGTATGCTCCTCTACAAGAAAATATGGTTGAGCCTTGAATTGCTTAATCAATACTTGTTTATTAAATACTAGGTTAGTTGCTTTTGTTCTTTTTCCACTACCATCATTGATCATAAGGGTTGACGCTAATTCCCCTATCGTGTCAAATATCCAGGAATTTATGTGACATAATCCATACTTTCACCCACACTTGAAATTACTCAAGATACTACACCTAATATGTTATCCAGAACACACATTGCATGGATGTGATGTTTTTGGTTCTCTTCCATGGTCATTAAATCTTTTCTTTCTCAGTGATGAAGATAATAGAGATTGATAGATTCAAATCATCGACAACACATTCAACCCTTAAAATCAGTGCAACTCCAGAATCAAGATAATTTGCAAACAGTCTTTTTGTAATCTTACTTGTGTTTTTTTGAAATCAAGTTCAATTACATTGTAAACTAGTGCATTAACTATAGAATTTGACACCCTTCATTTTCTTAGTTTGAATTTTAGATTATGATAATTAAATGGCTTGAATTTGTTAACCATTAGAGTTACTTAGCATTCTAATACTCTCAACTAATGCAAACATGGTCACAACTGACAAAGAAAGTTTTCAATATATTCTAACTTATTTGCAAGTTTTGAAAGGAAAAGTAGAACTTCTACAAACTCATATTCAACTTCTTCATGACGAACTTGAACAAAGGAATCTTTGACATTCTAAACTAGTCCTTGTTTAGAACAACCATATTTTCAATGAAGAAGATCATGATGATTTAGATAAACAAGCATCATACAAGAAACTCAGTGATTCAACTTCAGATAAAAATGTAGATGAAGATGAATTTGTGTAAGATTATATTTCTCTTTCCAGGACAAGCATCATACCTTAGGAAGAAATTGAAGACAATAATCATAGAGCATAACATGTATTAGATATGAACATGATGTGACGTTTCATATTATGGATTATGCCAAACCAATACTGTAATATCCCTAAGGCCGAACCTAATTGAAAATGTAAATATAAATGTGCATAATATGGTGAGATGATTTGATATCATTTTGGTATGCACATTCCATGGTGTAGCATGTGCAGGTACTGCGCACTAAAATGAGGAAGTGTGCACATTCTGGGATACCGCGCGTAGCATCTTAAGTGCACGCGATGTAGAGGCCAGGGAGCCTTGTGTATCTGATATTTTTTATATGATGGTTAGCCAATAGTATAATATAGGATGATCTATATGGATATTAGTGGCCACCCACCTTTTCCAACTGGCTCAAAACAGTTTTCTGACAATTTTGGCAATTTACTATTTTTAGCAGTTTTAACTTCTGGGGCCATTTTGAGGGCCTAAATGAAACTTTTTCAAGATCGAGATCCACAATGATAGTTGAAGGAGTTATTGATCCACCAAAATGAATCTCCTCGACGATACCTTTCC
The DNA here is from genome assembly GCA_010110895.2 of Picea sitchensis. Taxonomy (NCBI): domain Eukaryota; kingdom Viridiplantae; phylum Streptophyta; class Pinopsida; order Pinales; family Pinaceae; genus Picea; species Picea sitchensis. The sequence goes on along the minus strand of SNQJ01S0002019.1, from coordinate 133,127 downwards.
AATATGCCATCACACTCCTAAAACAAATATCGTATGCAAAAGTTACGACCCCAGGAAGTTGATGTATTAACTTACCCAAACGGGGCCCACATGAATTTTGGCGCTTCATCTCCTAGGGTTAGGTTTTTGGATGTCTAGGATTTTTTGCATTATTTATTATTGTAAAAATGCCTTAAAAGCCTCATTGTAACCTTCTTCTTGCGAATGCGTGCTACTGTCACATCTCTTCTCAGCGATAAGCCGCCACCATTCCAGTAAGCTTATTTCTGCTGCATTTTATATTTCAGCTTATTTCGTTATTGAATAGAAAACTAGTTTTACTGTATCTCTATTATTTTTTGTTAAGCACCTATTAATAATATGTATTCATTTTTTTATTCTCATAAAATCTGGGTCAATGGTATCAAAGTGGTCTACTCCTTGTCGTCTTAATGCATGTCCCCAACAAGGTCGAAGTAAAAAGAGTTGGGTCTCAAGCTTGTTTCTCTTGAGGACAGAAGCTATCACATGCCCAAGAGACCTCCCATGGAAGGAGAAAATAAATATGATGGGACAATATATCCTTTCAAACTATTGATTGAGGAAGCCCTCACGCAATAGAGGAACGCGATGATGGATAGTTTCACGCAAATCTTTCGACGACTACCAACGGGTGACGCATCTTCTTCGAACGGAGGCAACGCCCCCTTCAAGGTTCAAATAAACTTTTATATTCCTATATTTGAAGTTCAAATAGATGCATATGCTATATAAAAGTGGTTGAATCTAATAGAAGGGTATTTTTCTGTCCATAACTTTTCGAATAGAGAAAATATTACTTTTTCTCTCCTCAAAGTCATTCCCCATGTCAAAGATTGGTGGGAAACTTTTTGTGAGAAAAAGGAAACAAAGGAAACCTCATTATTTTTAGTCATGACCACCTAGGAGTCGTTCAGGGATTCTATTAAGGAAAAATACTACCATTTCGGAAGTTATGACGACCTGTATACCAAATGGACCACACTACGGCAAGAAAGAGACCAAGAAATGCCATATTTCACAAATATCTTCCATACCTTGTGCACCCAGTTGGGTATTAAAGATTCAAAGTGAAATCTGGTGCTCAAGTATCATGGTGCTCTGCATAGATACATCCATACCAAAATGGTATTTTTGGACATCTCATCCTTGAGCACGGCCTACCGATATGCCGTCAAAATCGAGCAGAAGCTAAAACAAAAGAGGCGACAATTTGGGCCTGGGAACCCCTCACAACAAAATCCAGGAAGGGACGTCCCCAACCCACCAAACAAAGGATAGAGACAATATGGATAGTATTAGGACAACCAATCCAAGCCACACGCAAAGACGAACACTGGAAAGACAAGGAAAGATATTGGGAAGTGGTGCGACTTCCATAAGATCCCTTGGCATAACACTACTGACTGTCGCTCAAAGCAGTCATTGGTGGATGAAATGAAATCCTCTGAATCATATGGGGATTTTTACTCTGAGCTAGAAACATAAAGGGGAATATGGATCATTGACGCGGAACCTAGTGCCACCATTGCTACCACCAAGCTTCAGGTGAATGAGATGAGCCAGAAGAACGAGAGCGCCTCTTCCATTCATAGATGTGGGTAAACGACACCCCACTACAGTTCATCATTGATAGTGGTAGACAAAAGAACCTCATCTGAGCAGAGGTCGTCAAGCGGCTGGCCCTGCCAAAAATGCCGCACCCAAAACCCTACACCATTGGATGGCTCCTCCAAGGAAGCGATCTCCGTGTCAGCCAACAGTGTCGACTGTTGTAAAACATCAAGACCTTCAAAGATGAGGTATTATGTGATGTTGCTCCTCTCAAAAATTTTGATGTTCTTTTGGGCCAAACTTATTTATGGAAACGTCATGTTGTATATGAGTCTACGCCTCGTAGTGTTATTATTACTTTGAACAGGAAATTGTATAGGATACCCGAGGCAGTCCCACCTAGTGTTATTTCCTTGATCTCTGCTAAGAAATGCAGGAAGGTCATCTCTCATATGGGGAAGTTTGTATTCTTCGTGATTCGCTCTCAGAAAAAGAGAAAGATCACAGCCACAACTAGGGTATTTGTGGTCGACCTCTCCACATAGCATAAGAAAGTACATAAGGTTGTGGAAGAATACTCAGATATCTTCTCCTCACTTATAGGGTTACCTCTGCACTGCCAGGTCAAGAACCCCATTGATCTGACCCCTGGCACACCACTGCCCAATGGGCCAGTCTATCATCTCTCTTTGTTAGAGAACGAGGAGATCAAGTGACATATACAAGAACTTCTCCACAAGGGTCACATCTGCCACAGTGCATCACCTTGTGGAAGCCCAATCATGTTGGTACAGAAGAAATATGGAACCCGGGGACTCTGTATTGATTACAGAGCTCTGAATAAAATCACAATTAGAAACCAGTACCTGATTCCCCAAATCAATGACCTACTTGATCAACTCACAGGTGCCAAATACTTCACTAAGATTGATCTGAAGTATGGCTACCATCAGGTCCCAATAGAATATATAGATGTATGGAAGGACACCTTCAAGTCAAAGTAAGGCCTTTTTGAATGGTTGGTCATGCCCTTTGGTTTGAAGAATGCTCCAACCACTTTCATGAGGATGATGGACGATATCCTGCAACCGTTCACCAATACTTTTGCAGTGGTGTATTTGGATGACATTCTAATTTACAACAAGACTTGGGTCGAACACTTGTAGCATATTCAACAGGTTTTGTACACCCTGTGGTAGCACAAGCTATACGTCAACTTGGAAAAATTCTCCTTCAGCATGGACAGGGTCCATTACGTGGGCTACATCATTGATCAACATGGCGTACATGTGGATCCATACAATATCCAAGTCATCCGCGACTGGTCAGCCCCAACAACATTCACTGAGATTCAAAGATTCTTGGGCCTTGCCAATTTCTATCGCAGGTTCATGTTGGGGTTCTCCCATATTGCATGGGGCCTCAGCCAAATAAACAAGAGTGGTGGTAAGGAAAAATTTGCATGGGGCCGGTCCCAACAACAAGCGTTCGATGATTTAAAGAAACGCTTATGCTCAGTCCCAGTACTTTCACTCCCAAACCTGCAACATCCCTTTGAGATCAAGACAGATGCTTTAGACTATGTTGTGGGCATCATTCTCGCTTAGCATGACCACCCTGTGGCCTATCATAGTGAGACAATGTTCGTAAGTACCCTACTTAAGACAAAGAAATGTACTCCATTGTGCAAGCATGTCGCGAGTGGAGACATTAAATTCTTGGGAAGGAGACAGTCATCCACACTGATCATAATTCACTACAGTTCATGCAGACATAGGGAAAATTGTAGAATGACCACCATCAAAAGTGGTCCACATACTTGCAGCAATTCCACCTCAACATCAAGTATAAAACAAGAAGTACCAATCACGTCGTTGATTGCCTCAACAGACCGTGATTCATGACACTCACCACAATGCTAGACTCTTGCAGCCATGAGACATCTGGATGGCCCCAAATCTATGAGACATACCCTGACTTTGGCACCACCTACCAAATGTTGGGTGGAAACGCAGTCGTCGATAATTTCCATATTCAGGATAGGTTGTTGTGTCATTTAGGCCATATTTGTGTTCCATCAAATGAGCAAGCAAAGATTATCTGGGAAGACCACTATAGTCGGGTGGCAGGACACTTCGGTGTTGAAAAGAGAGTGGCAATGATACAAAAACATTTCTACTAACTGAAACTTTGACAGGAGGTCAGCAAGTATATCAAGTCCTGCACTGCTTACGCTATTGCCAAAGTAGCCACTAAGAAACAAGGTCTATACACCCCTCTTCCTACTCCTGACAGGCCATGGGAATCCATCTCAATGGACTACATGTTGGGCCTCCCATCCACCAAGTGGGGAAATGACTGTTGTTTTGTGGTTGTTGATTTCTTTTCTAAGATGGAAATTCTAGTGCCCTACAAGAGGATCATCACAAGAGAGGTCACTGCCAAGATCTTTGTTGAATGAGTCTAGTTACATTTTGGAATCCCACAATACATTTCCTCAGATTGAGATAGTCAATTTATTAGCACATTCTGGTCGAGCCTCTGGTCACTGCTAGACACTAAGCTCACCAAATCCACAACCTTCCACTCCCAGACAGATCGACAAACCAAGGTTGTAAATCGAATGATTATGCATATCCTTTGCATGTATAATTCAAAGCACCATCACACATGGTATGAGAGCCTTCCCTATGTACAACATAGCTACAACCAATATCTGCATAGCTCAACTGGACACAACCCCTTTCAAGTGGGGTTGGGATTCCAACCATTAGGTCACATAGATGTTGCACTTCCCCTTGCGGTAACCTTGACCGACTCATCTCCTGCTCCAAATGAAGATGAAAACTCCACCCGGTTCATTGAGAAGATCTAGCACATCCACCAATAGGTTCAGGATATCCTATAGAAGTCCAATGACAAGTACAAACAACGCCTTAATCAACATTGGGTGCCACATAAGTTTCAGGTGGGCGACAAAGTTTGGTTGCACTTGCAGAAGGAATGCCTTACAGGACCCCATCAGAAGCTTCTCCCACTTTGTTATGGGTCGTACACTATCACCAAGGCTATGGGGGATAATTATTTTTAGCTCAACATTCCTCCTTTTCTTGGCCTGCACCCAATGTTCAACGTGGATCTCCTTCGCCCTTATTTCCCACCATTATTGGACACCTTAGAAGTATAAGAACAACTGACACCAAGAGAGCTCAACCCTGCCTACATACAATAGGCATCCAATGATCATATTGTGGACATACATATCAAGGGCACTCGACAACAAAGGATCCATCTTTATCGAGTCATCAAAGCAGGGCAACTCCTGCACCAAGGCAAGTGGCTCACCCGAGGCCAAACTCAGCAGAAATTTCCTCATCTGATGGGGGACCTCAATGCAATGGAGAAAATTGATTCCTAAGGAGAGAGGATTAATCCATATGGATATCATTGGCCACCCACCTTTTCCAACTGGCTCAAAACATTTTTCTGACAATTTTGGCAATTTACTATTTTTAGCAGTTTTAACTTCTAGGGCCATTTTGAGGGCCTAAATGAAGGATTTTCGGGATTGATCTCCTCAATGATATTCAAAGGAATCATTGATCCCCCAAAATGAATCTCCTCAAATATACCTTTCCAATGGGCTATCACATGCCTAAAATGGATATCATATGCAAAAGTTATTACCCCAGGAAGTTGATGTACTAACTTACCCAAACAGGGCCCACATGACTTTTGGTGCTTCATCTGCTAGGGTTAGGTTTTTGGATCTCTATTTTTTTTGGAATTCTTGATTATTATAGAAATGCCTTCAGAGCCTCATTGTGATCTTCTTCTCGCGAATGCGCACTTCCGTCACATCTCTTCTCAGAGATAAGCCGCCACCATTCCAGCAAACTTGTTTCCGCTACATTTTAGAGTTTCAACTTATTTTGTTATTGAATAGAAAACCAATTTTACTGTATCATTGTTATTCTGTGTGAAGCACTTGTTAATAATCTGTATTCATTTCATTCTACTCATAAAATTCAAATCATAGGATGCTTATGTTTTGATTAGGCCAGAGAGCCTAGATGTTAAAGACTAGTGCGCGTATTTTTGTACATATCTCATAATTAATATAAAGTACATCATTGCGCGTAGACCAACCACGATAAAAGATACGGGGGAATAAATTCCACTGGTTAGGGAAAGTGAAGGGGCTAATTTAAGGAATATTTTATTAATATTTCTTAAATCATAAAGTATGGATTATTATGTTATCCTAATTTCTAAGTTGGGGCCAAGTGGGCCAAAGTAGCCTCCAACATGACAAGTGTCAAGTTGGGGGCATGCATACATATTGTTGGAATTAGTTCATTTCGAGGGGATCTCCTTCATTCTGACCATCATATTTCCCCTAATTCATCCATCACTAAGATATATAGTCATTCATCCATGAATATTGGTAGCCATTGAACTATCATTTGTATCTTCATGACTTTACCTTAACCCGTATCCATAACCTTTTGTTGGGTAACTGTTAGCTTGTGAGAGGGATTGAAGAAGCCGGTTGTCAGGCCCATGGGATATTGAAGATGTGGTTTGTCAGGAACGTGAGAAATTCTATGGGTGAGAGAATTGTTGGGGATTGAATTCGGAAGGTGTTGAACTACATTTGTAGGGCTCTGAGATGTCCTAACTAGCCTATTGCGAAAGCCTTGGAAGGGAAGTGGGGCAGCTGAGGGATTGTTGAGCAGAGAAGGGGAACAGTTCCTTGGGTGGGATAGGCATGTGGGGAATGAGGGATTGTAGGCTATTATTTGAGTGAGCGCTTAAGACAAAGTCTTTCCTATTGTTCATGAGATTTTAGCCTAGTTAGGAACCCCTTTACCCGAGTTGAGTTTAGTCCCAGCTCGGGGGTGACTTACTATTGAGAGTGATGAACAGTGTGGTCTAAGGCTGAGAGGTTCGTGGAAGTTATACACGCAGTTGGTGATAGTCTCACAAAGATAAGTGTTAATTGTGTGATTAATTTACATGCTTCATTGTTATTCACGTGTTCTTTTTATGGGTTTATCATATGCGTGACTATAGTTGTCTATATGCTTATGGGTATTGCATGTATATGCTCCATGTATATGTTTACTAATTTTTAGTGTGAATCCATGCATTTACATAACATATTTTTATGTTCATGTTTTATATATATTAAGATTCCGCAATAGTTTTGTGTGTGCATATGTTTAATTGAATGCATTTAGAAAATTATATGCAACATAACTTAGCTAGGATGCTAAGTATGTTACAGTATGTTCCGCACAGAGAACGAATGTTCTCCAGCGTAGCATGGCCCGACATGAATGGTCGAGGATGTTACAATTGGTATTTGAGATGAGAAAGATTGTTATGGAGTAGCATGGCTTGGCCTGTATCAGGCTCAGAATGTTACAAAAACAATTTCAGAGCTAAGTAAAGTGTCTGACGAGTGGCTCACCCCTGGCCTGTGTCAGGTCGTGGATGTAAAAAATTGGTATCAGAGCCTCAGTTTTCAACACTGAGCCTGAATGGGCCGAGAAAGTTGAGTTGAAGAAAAATGTCACAAATAATTTAATTCGAAATGGCCAAATTTTAGTTGTAGAGCATTCATGCAAAAAAAAAAATAACAACAACTGGGCGGAAATGGGGAAAAGCCCCAATTTTTGTGGATGGATTCATGAGAAAATGGAGAAATTCAACCAAGTGATGAGATATTACTGATTTAATATATTTCCTAGAAAATTCAAACCTGGAATTGGTCGAATTTGAAGTTATAGTGAAGCCATGACAAATGGAGTGGAAAAGGTTAGCGTGCAAGTACCACGTGGAAAATGTTAGCATGCAGGTATCATGCAAAAAAGTTAGTGTGCTGGATCGCACGTTAAATTGTGGTGTCACGCAGAATAATATAGTGTGTGGGTGTGTGCACTAAATTTGGCATTGCACAGAGTCCACACACATAAGAAGGTGTACGTGGTGTACACAGACACAATAAGGGCACGCAGGGTGTATGCAGTATTGCCAAAGCACAGAGGAGTTTGGTTGGCGCATGCACAATATGGGTATATGTTGTCGTACGATAGTTTAGTATGTACGTACAAAGTATTGATGCATGGTGGGGGCATATTGAACTTTGGCATGGTGCAATGCATAGAGAGAAATGCATGTGGAATATCAATGCACGATACAAAAATTGCGTGAACAGGTAATAGTGCAAGAACCAAAATTGCGTGCGGTAGTTATTGGCGCGTGACACAAAAGTTTGTGCATGTTATTGGAGTGACAAAAAGTGATACACAGTGGTTGTAAAGTGCATGAAGCATGATTTAACTGTGATGTTGTAGCACATGGAAATTATGGGAGCACAGATTGAAACTTGTGCGCGTGAAGTTTTTTGAAGGGTGAAGAACAACAAAAACAGTGAAGGGTAAATTATAAGACCCCGACTAGCTCCATGAAGCCCTAACTTTCTACTCAAGACTCAAAATTGAGAATGTGAGTAGGAATTGAAAAGACCTTGGATAGTGGAATATAATTATCCACCCAGAAAATTGATTAGGAATTCAATGTTTCAGGAAATCAGAAGAAAGGCTTCTGATAAATTGTTGAACCAAAATGGTTCATATTTTTCGTAAAATTGTTGAAACAGTCATTCTGCCAAGTTTTGTTGGCTGCACATTTTGTAGAGTTAACAACAACTAGATCAGATCAATATCATTTTAGAGTCTATATTAATGGAAGAGGCACTAAGAAATTACAACCAGGAAGATGAAGTCAGAGGGATGGCTATCCATTTGAGCATGGAAGAAACCAACTCCAATGGACATGGTGAAGAAAGGGATGAAAACATAAATATGGAAGAGACCATTAAAAAATTACAGAAGGATGTTCAAAGCCATAAAGTTGATAACAAAATGCTTATGAGAGCCAAGAAGCAGTAGGATGACTTCAACATGAATTTATTCGACAGATTGAACAGAATAGAAAAGAAATTGGATAAGGAGAGTGGGTCAAGCAAATCGGGAAGTCACAAGTCTCATGATGACAAAAGAAAAACAGGAAGTGTTAGCAGGCATCACCACCACTCCCTAAGGAATTCCAATAAGAGATCACACAATAGATCAAGTCCATCCCCTGTCAGAAATTACGAGAGGTCTGGGGTGGATGAAATGTGAGGAGAAATAAACAAAATCAAACTTCCTACATTTGATGATGAGCACAAGAAGGATGAAGATGCAGAGACATGGTTGTTGGGCATGAGAAAGTATTTTCAATTGCATAATTATTCCTGTCATGCACAGGGTAGAATTTCTATCTATCAACTCAAAGGAAAAGAATCCATGTGTTGGGATCATCTTGTGCAGGTGAAACACATCAAAGAGAAAAGTGTTACTTGGAGAATATTCAAGAAGTGTTTTGAGAAGAAATACTTGACTAAGAGATACTATAACAAGAAAATGAAAAAGTTTTTTGAAATCAAGCTTGGGAGTATAACAATTGAGGAATATGAGAGAAGGCTTCTAGAACTGCTGAAGTATGTCTCTTTCATCAAGGATGAGACAATCAAAATTCAAAGTTATTTGAGTGTATTTCCATCATTCATCAATGAAAAGATACAGTATGATGATCCTGAGACAATGGAGGAGACCATAAGGCGAGCTAAATGCCTATGTGATCAACAAAAATCAAGGCCAACATTAAAAAAAAATTGGGAAGATAAAAAAAAATTCAATATGGATCAAAGGAAGAAGAGGTCGAAGCCATCATTCTTCAAAAATAGTCCACAGGGACAACAAAATCCTAAGCAACCCAGAATGATGGACATAGGAAGTCAAAGGACAAGGCAACCACCTATACAATGTTGGAGTTGTAAAGAGGATCAGATGTTCAGAGATTTTCCTCACAGAGGTTAAAAAGGGAGGATTATTCATAATGTACAACAAGATGAAACAATGGAGGACATGGGGAGAAAGATGCCTAGGATCTATGCAGCCCTGGACAACAAGTAAGAAGAATATCAGTCAGATATGATTGAAGTGGAAGGCATGATCAACAACCAAACCATTGCTATTTTAATTGATTCAGGAGCTAGTCATGGTTATATATATCCTAAAGTGGTGGAAAGATTTCATGGGAAATCTTGGTTGGTGCAGCTGGCTATAGGGGCCAAAAGAAAAGTTAATGAGATGGTTAAGTCATGTCTTATTGACATGAATGGACTGAACACCTAGGCAGATTTGAACGTTTTTCCTTTAGGTTCCTATGACTGTATAATTGGGATGAATTGGTTGGACCAACAACATGCCATCCTAGACTACCATAAAAAAACACTAACTTGCTAAGATAAAGAAGGGAAACTATAGAAATTTCAGGGAATTCCCAAGGCAGTAGCCATCATAGAGATTTCAGCATTGCAACTGAAGAAATGTTACAGAAAAGGGTGTCAAATAATTGCATCTCATTTGCTGGAGACACCTAGAGATAAGGTGCCAAATATGGAAGATTATGCAGTCTTGGAATATTTTGAGGATGTGATCAAGGAGGTACCAAGGCTACCCCCAAGGAGGGACATTGATTTCTCTATAAATCTAGTGCCTAGAGAAACTCCAGTATCAAATACTCCTTACAGAATGAGTACACTAGAGCTGAAGGAGTTGCAAATGCAACTTGAAGAGATTCTCAAGAAGGGGTATATACAACGAAGAGTGTCACCTTTGGGTTCCCCAATCTTGTTTGTGAAGAAGAAATATGGAACATTAATATTGTTCATTCATTTAAGAAAGTTGAATAAAGTGACTGTAAAGAACAAGTATCCTCTACCAAGGATTAATGATCTTTTTATCAATTGAAGGATGCAAATATATTTTCAAAGATAGATCTTAGGTCGGTGTTGGGCCTCAGAAATGTCACTTTTTCATCCACCTTTTCCTTCACTATTCCTTACATTTCATCATCCCATTAACCTTTTATCATACCATTTCCATAATGATATTTGGGTTTCTCCTTATTATTTTCCATTGTATTCATTTTAGTATTATAAGTGAACTTGTGATTAAATATTAGAAGAATAACATATTTTCATTATATATCAAGGTTGGATGAGTTTGATGATGTGTGGAGGAATATCTGAAGATTTCAACAAAGTCAAATATTACCACCTAGCCTCAAATTCGAATTTCATCTTCAAGCTTTGAAGTTTTGAAGAATATTTGGGACAATCATTCAAGCATATTCAAAGGAGAAGATCGTGGAGATTTTGATAGGATATCTTATCCAAGATATGTGTGGAGGATTTGAAGGAACAAGTTGAGAGAATAGTGGATATGTAATTATGAGACTCTAATGTATAAAAGAGAGTCTTCTCTCTTCATTTGGGGAAGTTAGAGATGGAGGCATGTAATTCATAATTTAGTCTTGTAATTAGGAGAAGGGGATTCTTAGGTTTGTTATTCTTTCATGATTTTTCATTTGACTCTTGTAATATAATTTGAGATTGATATATTGTGTGAGCTCACATATGTCTTTTGTCATTCAACTCTTCGCATGTTGTATTTATTCCTAGATTAATTTCCTAGTTTCCTAGATTAGTCTTTCAATGCTTTCCTAGATTAATTTCATTTCAGCAATTTAAATTAGATTACTTCTACTTCAATCCTACATGTATAGTGTGTGTGCTTCGTAAGCCTACAAACCTCAGATTGACAAATTAAATAGTTGGTCAAGTACTACAATAGAATTAAATGACAATATTTATGCCTAACATTTTGGCATCGTTGTTGGGGAAGCACAATGGATTGAAGTTTACTTTGATTTTCCTAAAAGCGTAGCTAGAGTGTGAATTTCAATTTCTGCAATTTCAATTCTAGCAATGTCAATTTCTGCAATTTCATTTTTTTTTGCAACTGTGAAGAGGTTTTCATGTGTTTCAACAAGTATGATTTTCAGTTTTTTTTTTTTTTTTTTTATTTGGGTGCTCTAAGAACCCCTTTTTCAATATGATTTAACTATGAGTTTAAGCTTGGAAAAACTCACTCATATCCTTGCAAAAGTTGGGATCTCCTCTTCTCATGAAGAGGAGATATTGACAGTAGCCATGAGCTTAATTACTCCAACAACAAATAAGGAATCAATATTCGAGGGATCTTGCACATTTAATGAAGAACAATTATGTGAGAAAGAGATCCAAGTGGACAATCAGGAGATGCAGCATGATCTAAAGGAGGGAAATTGCGCCTATGAAATCTTTATCGAGAAATGGTTCCAAGTAAGAACTCATTTAGATAAATTTTGTTTTTTTAATTTGTCGTTACAACAACAAAATTCGTTTATTCTTGTAAATTTCCATTTTTCATTCAAAAAATTGCCACTGAAGATATTGATGTTACTGTTACGTGAATGGATCCACTAGAAATTTGCTTACACATAACTATTTTTTTTAATTCTAATTAGTATAGAGTAGGTAGGTTTTGATTTTCATTTTTTTTTTCTACTTAGAATAAGTATGCTCTCCTCTGCACTTCAAGCGATCGTGAGGATCTGAAAATAGGATGTCTAAAGTGATTTCAGGAATGAATCTTTTTGTGTCCATCCTTTGACCTGGAAATAAACACAGTAAAAAAATTTAGGTGAATAAAAACAAAAAAAATTGCATGCTGATACAGTGAAATTTTACATGATGTTACAATGAAATTTCACTTGTTGAAACAATGAAATTTTACATGTCGTTACAGTGAAAATTTTACATGTTGTTACAACATGCTATTATAGAGAAAATTTTACATGTTGTTATAGCGAAAATATTACATGTTGTTACAGCAAAATTCTAGATGTTGTTACAACAATTTTTTTTTACATGCTGTTACAGCGAAATTTTACACGTTGTTACAAAAAAATTCTACATGTTGATGCAGTAAAATTTTACTTGTTGAAACAGTGACATTTTTGCTGTAACAATGATTGAATAAATTTGCATATCTTGGTTTGAGTTTCCGCAACACCCCTTGAATTACAACCTACAAAACAAACAAATGAATTAATCTTGTCTGTTCTTGCATCCACATTAGCAAGACAATGACTTCAATGGTTTACTTCTTCACCTTCTCATCTCCGAAGAATCAACATTTGGGCTTGAATTTTGTTTGTATCTTCTCAATAATAGGGAAGCTAGAATTTCCTCTCCATGATTGTAACATTTGATTTGGGCTTCATATAGATAATTGGACTATGTTGTTGATTTTGATTATCCGATTTGATTGTATTAATGATTTGCAACGATCTTCTCCCATATCGATAGTATTATCTCCAAACTATCAGCCTTCATGATATATTAGGTTTGCTACACTCCCCAACAATCAAAAATGATATCCCGGTATTCCTGTGCATTTTCAGCCTATTAGAGCAGAGCTTCAGAGTTATCCCTGCTGGAAGAATCAGATTGATCTACTTCTTCAACTGCTTTTAGTCAACTTAGATCTGATAAAACAATCAATGATATCAATTAATAACACAACTGGATCATGCCCATCCACTGCATTCTACAAGAACGAAAAAATGTTATAACGAATAGCTAGAAATAAGCATTAATGTGTGGCTAAGATTAATCAATTGGCTAATTCGTTCGTGAAATCCATTGACACATGTTTGGATGATTGATAATCTGGATAGGGGTGTAATAATAGCTTATTCTAGTCATGATCTCCATCATTATATTGAGACTCATCTCACATATGCAATGAGAAACTCTTGATCTGAACTTTTCCGTCAGTTAACGTCAATTTCCAGACAATCAAATTCAGGTGCAATTTACGAGGCAATGGTGATGAATTTCGAAAATCCAGCACATGGGTTTTATGCAAAAGGGTCTCATTTAGCTGACTCATGAGTTGTTTTTCAAAATTTTGCTTGGTTTGAGAGAAGTTTTGATTTTTCAGACCCTGAAGAAGGCATATTTCGGGATGGTCGGTTTTCCAACGTGGCACACAAACACATGCAGCATGAACATCAGTGGGATCAATTGACAGAGCTTTGATTGAATGCATGATGAAGAAATATAAAGAGAATAACTTAGAACCGTGGGTAGAATGTATCAATTTAGGAGGGCAGAGTCAATAAAATATTTGTGCTCTCGACATCAATGATTGATGTAATTTTGCAGGCTCTTCAACACTCTACTTGTTTCTCTACGCAATATTTTACTTCTTCACAAAACTGGAGACTTTAGTTTTCCTAATTGTCATTCTTTCAAGGTCAAATAAGCTACAGGTCTGGTCGGGTAACTCTTACAATGCACTTTATTTCATTTGTTTTGCTGTAACAAGAAAAACAATAAAGAAATTAATAAAATCATATAAAAAAAAGATTTCGTTTGTTTTATGGAAAGAAAACAAATTTTTTTTTTACAAAACTATAAAAATACCAAAAAACATTATAAAATCATAAACCTCAAAGACATTGTAAAACTGTCAATTTACAAATGGAAATTCTAAAAATTCCCGAGTTGTTTTCATGATTTATGTTTTTCTTTGATTCATTGTCACAACAATCAAAGACAAACAAGTATGCAAGGGAAACAACAGGTATCAAAACACATTCTATTTTCTATGCATTTCTCGCATTCGTACTTGTTTCAGTTTTTTATGATATATTCTTTGCAAATCTCACAATTTTTATGCAGGAATTTGTACTAAGTTTTGCAAGAACGAGGACACTTGCACTTTCCTGTTTCAGTGATTTTCATGAATCACAACATTTTTCAGAGACACATGCTTTGCTAGATAGCTTTAAGGAGTTGTTACTCAACAAAAACAGTTTTGCTGATACATAGAAACTTTTTGCACATCATGATGTTTGTTGTTACACATAAACATTTTGTTGTTACACAAAAACATTTTTTTGTTGCACAGAAATATTTTGCTGTTACACAACAACATTTTGTTGATACACAGAAACATTTTGCCAAATTTCATGTTGTGACACTATTCCATTTTCTCCTTCAAAGCTGATTAGTGATCCTGTGTTGAAGACATCTTCCATTGTCTTAATCCTTTATGAATTCACACACGATTATCTTTCTGAGATGCATACATCATTTCCTTTATCTTTTTCAGTTCATTTTTGCCTTTCCAGTTTTCCTTCTGAATAAAACAAACTCCCTTTCCATGATTCAATTGCCTTGCAATAAACATTGTTGTTACTGAGATATTTCATATAGTCCTACCAAATATTTTTATACAAACTCGCGTTGACTGATGTGGGATTCCTTAAGGCCCACCTTTCAACAAGTCTTACCCCATCAACCTCAGCACCTTATCTGGGATATAGACTAGAGTTCCTTTTGAGTACCTAGAGGCTCGCATGCCTTAATGGCAAGTTCTCTCGCTAGCAATCATGGGAATACACCAATGTATATTGATCATTAGATCTTGCAAGTGGATCGACATCAACACCTCTATTCACACTTCGCAATATGTACTCGGGTACCTGGACACTCATTGACATCACTGGTGAACTTGTCCCACATTGGTTAATGACAATAATCAATGGTCAGTAATCCAATGATTTCTCTTCATGCTCGACACCGACACATTCATTCGCATGAATAGAATTGTACCATCAGTTTGTAGCGGGTGAATACTATACTCTTTTTCATGATCCCCTCAGTAGTTGCAACCGTTTGATTTCAGATCTATGAGAGTACCACATTTCCATATTCTTTGCCTTCCACATTTCTCATGATTCAGCAGTATCAGTTCAGATTCCTTCACTTCCCATGATCCATTTAAAGCAACAACAACATTAGCAGATCCATTTTCATGATCCTTCAACAATGACATCTTCCATCTTCGTACATTCATAGTCACATATTATTTTCTCCAACAGTTACAACAATTGCAGTTATGACACCGATCATGTTTTCCTAATCTAGCAGTCGCAACAACTACATATGATTTTTGCGTAAGTGGAGGTATGTTCTTTTCTAATCTTTGATCATGTAATTCCTTATTTTCTAGTAATGAATAACTTTGGAAAATTTCCTCACCATACTCTATTTCCTTTTTCACTTTCATAACCTATGACAAGTTGCATAAGGATATGCAACCACTTCAGTTTGGGGGGGGAGGGAACCTATATTCACTACATACCATTATTCCATTTTACCATCTCGTCATTTCATTTATGATTCACTAACATTTCTTCTCCAACGATACTTTGTTGCATTTCGATTGATATACATATTGGCATGATTCATAAAGATAAAGAAGAGGCTTTCTTACACACAGTGATGTTTTCTTATGCACATGGATAGCTTATTATTTCTAGAGTACATGGCTAAATTATTACAGCGAGAAAATCAATAAGTGAAATGAATGATTGTTAACACAAGAACCAACATTCTTTGTATTCATGGTTGTCACATAAGAACCAACCATAAGAAAATTTCACATGTTGTTACGCATGTATTACATGCTATTACACATGTATTTTACATGTTGCTACTCTTGTACTTCAGATATTGGAAATATTCCTTATTAAAAAGACGGCATCAATCAAAGCCAAAGTTTAAATGCCAAAAGTTGTTAAGAAGATCCATGCATGGTTGCATGAGGACATGCAACAAGTTGAGTTGGGGGGTATGTTGGGCCTTAGAAATGTCACTTTTTCATCCACCTTTTCCTTCACTATTCCTTACATTTCATCGTCCCATTAACCTTTTATCATACCATTTCCATAATGATATTTGGGTTTCTCCTTATTATTTTCCATTGTATTCATTTTAGTATTATAAGTGAATTTGTGATTAAATATTAGAAAAATAACATATTTTCATTGTATATCAAGGTTGGATGAGTTTGGTGATCTGTGCAAGCATATGTGAAGATTTCAACAAAGTCAAATATTACCACCTAGCCTCAAATTCGAATTTCATCTTCAAGCTTTGAAGATTTGAAGAATATTTGGGACAATCATTCAAGCATATTCAAAGGAGAAGATCATGGAGATTTTGATAGGATATCTTATCCAAGATATGTGTGGAGGATTT